>JARQTI010000056.1:469036-534065 GCA_030142655.1 Trachelus tabidus
CACCGTCGAAGGCTCTGGAATGTCGGTATTATGTCGGTGCAGGAATCTGTATCCAGAACCCCCAATCTTATACTACTTACCTACGCTGATAGAAATTTTTAAAGAGAAAAAATAATTTCTCATATCTATAACGATCGTATTTTTAATAGTATTATTATTATCAAGTGGGTAAACGACGGTGGAATAAAGACGTGTCGGAAGTTGAGGAATTCATAGCGTGTATAAGACGAGACTAGAGATATCAGTGCGTGACTATTCCTAAGTACTCACACCCCGAAGAAGCAGGTCAGATGTTTCAACCCTCCTTTGACTTCTTCGAAACCCCCCCCCCCGCTTTATCGATCATATCTTTTAGAGGATCTACCGCGCCACTATTATTTTTACCTCGTTGGCATCACTGGGTCCGATATTCATTTCACTCCTGACAATTTTCGCGAGAACTTCCAATTACTTAAAGAGCTCCGACTTTGTTCGTCTACGTAGAAAATCGATTAGACTGTCGCAATTTAGTAGGACGTTACCTATGTACTTAGAATACATGTATACGTGTTTACAGTGGACGAAACGAAGAAACGTCCGAAGCTTTGTCGACGGTCGATTAACAAATTAATATTAACAATTAATGATCCACATCGGTCAGTGTACCTGGTGCATCGGACGACTATTTGTTTTATATTTTCCTTGCGTGCCGTAGCGATTACAACGATTTTCGAATCGAAGTTGTCGTGATATGAACATTTTTCCAATTGGACGTGAGCGTAGCGGAAGACTCATAAAAAATTGTAATAAGCAGAGCAGAGATGAAATTTTTCTGTTGCATAACAATAGTTGATCGTATCTATGAATCGTATATTACGTGTATTAAAGAGTATAATTTTTATTAACGTAAAAGGCAAAAATGAAGACTGATGCATATTCTAGTTTTTCTATATTCAAAGTCATTTTGATTTACTGTCATGCGCGGTCACGTCAAATCGCTGTAAAGTGGAATCTGCGATCAAATATCTGAACAGTGACGGGTAGAACGTTATCAGGTTATGCCAGTGCAATTAGCTTGTGAAAAAAAGATAACTGAAAATTCTAGTTAAGCTTATTTTATAATAATCTTAATTGTTTATGAATTCTCGTACCTGGACGCAGTCATTCAAACAAGTAGCACCGATGAATACAGCATGCCGGGAGCAAGTTAATTTCACAAAAGTACAAAAACAACGTTATCGTTTTAATGCCTTTCTTTAACAATTGACATCTCGTTTAGTTGTCGCATTTGAAATTAAATTGTACTTGCTTGTTTAATTACTAGTCAACGTTCCCTCAGTGTACATAGACGTCGACGTGAATTTTTTTCTTTCCCTCGTTATAAAAAATCACGTAAATCTAATATCACTCTCGAATCACTTTGATTATCCGTTACGTTTTAATTGTTGCCTCGGTTTTTTCTTCCCTCTTGTTTTTTTATCTTTTGCCACTGTTTCCTGTATTTTCTTTTAATACTCTCTGATATTCACGATCGGTCGCGGCTCGTCATTTTGGACATTCCGATCAGCCGTTGTCGAGACTCGACATCTTCGGGGTGGTTTCGTGTGGCCGCGGACAGCGCGCCGAGGCATGTGTAGGGGTTGTCACAGGATTAGGCTCGGTCACCCTCGACGCCGACGCCGGGCGTCGTCACGTGGGTATCACGTGACGTCATTAAGCTCCCAGAAAAGTGGTAAAAGTGTTTCTGTAGGACTTTGACCACTTGAAGATCATCATTCATCAGACGACCGACGAATAGTGTATGAATAATAAAGATTTCAGTCCTTAGATCCATGACGTAAGAGTTCTAAAAATTAACATTTTCAATATTAATATAGTTAATCATAGTTATACGTATTCCGAGTCGTTAGAATATATTTAACATATGATTAAGCAATAATTAAAACACATTTTATGGAAAGCATGTATAAATAAAAATATTAAGTAATTACTATTGCCTGTAATCTTTATTAAATTCGTTTCGTCGTTAACCCTGTTTCGAGGGACCTGCACCCGAAGACACTTACAATTATTGATATAATACAAAGGCTGTGCACTGTTACAGTGACTCACAGTCACTCTCTATAATTCGAATATCAAGGTACTGCGCGAAGAGCTTACCCCTATTCCGAAGGGTTCACCAGTTGGGGTTGCGTGATTTGTTTGTAAAAGAAGCGGGTGGTAAAGACTAAGGCCATTTCAGTGATAGACATCAAGACCTCGAGTTCTTGGCAAAGTCTCTGAAACTTTAACGCCCTAGCGTCAAACGCAGACTAGAGTTTTTAAATAGACACTAAAATAATCAGATAAATTAATCGATGACTGTGAAATATCGTATCCCTGGCATAAGTCGCCAGTGCGACCCAGTAATATTAATTATAAAAGCATATTGCTATAATGTAATATCTACGGCTCTACAGTGACTGATGGAATTGGAACGTGTAGAAAAATTATTATGCCACCCTTAGATATCTCAAAGCATGCAACGCGTGCGTAAAATAAATGCATTGCCGCAATAGTCGTAGAAGTAGGGCTTCGAGAAGTTACGGTATGCTGAGGTAGATAGATATGCACATATATAGGTATATCAACGTTAATACATTGTAGAAAGGGTGGTAGCCATAGAGTGGGGATAAACTTAGGGGATGAAGTCGAGCGCTGACCAGTGGCTTATATAGTTTCTTGGGATTAGCATAAGGCTGCACGCAAACCCAACGTCCAGGAAGACGATAAGGGAACAGGAGCCTGTTCGTTATATGTGAAGCCCTGATTTTCCTGCCACCCTAAGTCCACCCTATGGTTCTCCTCATCTTTACGACCGCCGCCTCATGGATCGTCGATCCTATCTTATCTATTGTACTTTTTACCCTCTGTCAGTTATTCAAATCATTTTGACATAATTATTACTTTACTTATCGCCGATAATATAGAAGACTATTTTTTACATGGTGATTTTACGTACAGATTCTTTTTTTATTGCAATCTCGTGTTTGGTTATGAAAAATAGATACTTTCAGAAACCAGATACCTAGTTCGTCGGACAAGTAGTCCAGCAGTATGAAAATCGAAAATAACTCGCAGGGCTGAGGTAATTAGAGGATAGCGTGTTCGGAATTAATGTTAAATAAGAAACCCTGTTTCAACGTCTCAGATAAAACGAATAAGGGTGAAAGACACGTGGAGTGTGACTGACCGAGCGAGGCCAAACTTTGTGTTCTTGATTTATATTGGGAGTTCCAAATGAAATTTTACAATCCTTTTTCAGATATTAGCATAGCAATCAAACCTGTGTATGAAATACTCGAATGGAGCATAAATTATCGAGAATCAAATCCTGCAGTCTTTGGTACTTGGCCACGGTATTACTAAATCAGCCATTTGCATTTATAATAATGGCTTTTGTTAAGATAAATTGAGCACCGGTTGCATTCGTTGGATAAAAATGCTAATAACAAACTTATCATTGATATACAACACATACAGCTTCATAGGACAAATCTCAATTCATCATCGTCAATGAGAAATGAACTGCAGGTTTATCGATTGCGTATACCATACCGTGTGCTAATGCACTGCAGAACGAATATTTTAAATGAGGAATTTTTCATTTCGAAGGTTTTCTTTCTTAATATCAAATATCAATTCTCGTGAAAAATGACTGCTCGTAAATCATTAGTATTTTTGCATTTCGCAAAGCGTTACTACTGTAACAGTGCGACATGATAGATGTGCTAATGTTCCCAATCTGCATAGCAATTAAATACACGTAGGTATATGGGTATGTTTTACACGTATGGTTTATATTGTACTTACACAACATATATGATATGCGGTTACCTTCGGTCATTCTACCTTCACTGTTCAGCCGAAGGGTCACACCAATGAATGTAAGGGTTTTTCTTTGTTTAAATATTAGATCCTAATGAATATAAAAAATTAGGTGGATGAAGATTTTTGGAAATTGAATGAGATACAGTGGAACTTCGATAACTCGAATTTCAAGGGAAACTAAATATGCTTTGAATTATCGCAGTTTCGATCAATCACGGTTTTCAAGTTATAGAACATTAGTTATAGAGCATTAGAAAATTCGAAAATTCATAAGCCCGTATTCAGAACTCGCTTTTAGTGCTAATAGCGTGCTTTTAAAATTTTTCTTAGTGACGTTTAACTACAAGTGACTCTATTAGTAAATTTAAGAGCGAGTTGTGAATACGGGCTATAGTCTTACAGAAATTTTTTACTTATAGAAGTTCCAGTTATCGAAGTCACATTGTACTTGTTTTTTTGCTGTTTTCACCATTGAGGTGTTGAAATATTCTTTATGAAACTACAAAATATCTACAAAAGGAGGTACAAAAATCACTTAAACGTGTAATCGATGTTTTACAAGTCTTCTCGCTACTCGTCTTGGATAAAAGACGACAATTACGTCTGTGAATAACAATAAAAAATAACATATAGTAATTATTTGATCTGACATATGGGTTATCGTGTTAACGTACCTATAGTCTACGATTGTACTCAGTACATGAAATAATACGCGACAATAAATAATTATTCATCAACGAAACTTAATAATTAATTAATTGTAAATAAATAAATACTAAGTACAAGGTGTTAATTATTTACATAATCTACTATGGGAATTATGATGTTATTTTATACGTTGTTTTACGTATCTTATAACAATGTAATGTTTACCACCATTCTCTTACTGCACTGTACGAAATATACGAATATTATATTGATACACGTAGTATTTCCGACCACTGATTATTACGTGTAAATAAAATTGCTTCGCTGCCAAATAACATTTCCGAGACTTCCTTTAAAGTAACATTTACATTCTACGTCCCTCATGAAGCACTTACAATTCCGTAGTCTCAAGTTTTTTACCCAAAGGATTGTTAACTACAGGATTGTGAAGACGATGGGGTGGCGATTTACGGCTGAGATCATTTTGCTCATCTGTGGCACTATCCAAACTACTGCAAAAAATGTATGAAGAATATCTCATTTGATAATCAAAAAGCCAATTCAGAGATAATGTAAAATTCAATATTTAATCTTAAAATTACAAACCTGGAAATTGAGGAAAGTCTTGGCTGAATATAATATGGTTTGTTATCAGTAGTTTCTTCGTTGGTATTTGTTCCATTCAATATTTCATCGTTGTTCAATGCGTTTTCGTCCAAAGAATCTCTCTCGGACGTATGGCTGCAACAAGAGTAGAATATCATCATTCAACAATAATTTTTTTTTCTTTAATTTCTTTTCAATAAAAACTTCTAAAATTATTTACCTAAACGACTCGTCGTTTTTAAACCATTCATTTTCATAAGCGTGCATCCAAATTGGATTAGAGCCTTCCATACTGTGCTTATTCGTATTAGGAACTCGTCCTGGGCCACGAATAAATTCGGAATCTGTAGCACCTACGTAAAGTGATTTAAATCAGTGATTCGTATTAAGCAACAAAAATTAATTTCTAAAAATAATATAACAGGTACCGAAAGGAGATGCGTTAGCAGCTTTAAGCTGCCGCTGAAAGGATGCTCTTTGAGACAAACATAAGGCTATACACAATATCAAAAGAGCACCAAGAAATAATGTTAATGCCAAGAGCCAAAATGTTGTTCCAGCTTGTTCATATTGAACGATCGGTTGTGATTGCGCTGGTTGTGTATCCAAAACATTAAAATCTTTGAACAAAGTATCCAATTTTTCAATATTCCTGTCGACAAGCTCCAAAACGTCCGACACTTCTAAAATGGAATTGTCTTCTCGATTTATTAAATGCAGATACAAATCTGTTCTTGTACGATCAACCGAACCATCGTGATTCTCATGAATCTTATATTCATCTACATTAACAATCGCACCAGTGACATTTCCAAGGATTCTAAAAGAATGTCAAGAGTTATGATAACTAATTAAAAGAAAGAAAACAATTGTATACTTACTCTCTGAAGGATTCTATCCTATTACGAACTTCCGGTGGATGCTGACGTAGAACAAATCTAACCCGCTGATCTTCGCGTAATAAATAAATAAATACTCTAGCTACATCTTTCAGTCCATGAGTGTCGTTAGCCAAGACCTACCACACAAATAATTGTACTGTTATCATCAATATTTCAGTTTCTCACGCTATTTTGATACCAACCATAAAATCAAAGTAACCCTTCATCCCTCGTTGTGGATCGAAATTCAAACTAACTGCACCAGTCAGTCTGTCCACCAGGAAAGGTTGACTTCTAATATCATCCAACCCTTCGGAAAGGGTCATTTGAATATTTCCAACTTGATAATAACTGACTGCTGCATTATCTCCTGCATCCATATCTATAGCCTGCAATATTGAATTTTAATTATCATTCTTTGATAATTATTTTCTACTTCTTTATTCTAATTGTTTTATTACTATGTAAGGTAAATCATAAATTATACAGTTGCTTACCTTTACACTCATAAATTGAGTTCCGAAATCTGCTTCCGTTGTGACGCCACCCGTGAATATCTTGCTGATGAACTTTGGTGGGTTATCATTAATATCAGCCACAGTGATTACGACTTTTAATAGAGTATCATCAGTTTCATCAAAGAAACTCTCATTGGCAGGTACAGTGTTACAGTCTTCAGTTGCCTTGATAAGTAGCAAGTGTTCCTCTTGTTGTTCTCTGTCAAGAGTCTTAGCAGGCTGTAACGTTAATTATTAATTGCAATAATGCATTTATATCATTGAATATTAATTATCACTTTCATGGTTCCTGAACTTACGCTGAGCTCGTGCGTTAATACATCCAAGGCGAACATTCCGTCATCATTTCCACCAACGATGAAATAACAGACTTGAGTAGGAGGATCATCCAAGTCATCAACTTCATCCCTGTCGATAGTCTCTGGAACTGTCACAACTTCTGATCCAGGTGGTTGCTCTTCGGTAAAACCCACTTCGAAAACATCAATCAAGAATTGGGGCTCGTAATCATTTATATTCCGGACATATATCATTAAATCCAAATCTGAACTTAGTGGAGTCGGTGTTCCCAAATCGTAAGCTTCCACTCTTATCTTTAAATAATTCGAATTAATACAAAAATTCAACAGGTATATTTTTCTGGAATTGAAAAGCAACAGCACATTCACATACCTCATATAATTTTTGAGTTTCCCTATCTAAAGGTAATTTCAAACTAATTATCCCAATTTTCTCATCAATTTGAAACGTTCTCCAATGACCAGCAAGATCTTGTTTCAAACGATAACGCACTTCCCCATTTGCTCCCATATCAGCGTCCTCTGCTTCTACTTCAATGATAGGCGTGCCAACTGTCACGTTCTAATTAATACAAAATAATGAAGTTCAATTAAAGTGAAAATAAATATTTTTATAGTGTGAATTCTTTACCTCTGCTACACGAATTGTCGTGTTATGTTGTGGACTGATGAATATTGGAGGATTATCATTGTAATCCGTGACACATATATCCAAAATTGCATTATCTTTATTGGATGGAGTTCCAAGGTCACGTGCCTCAAGATGCAACGAGTAATTTCCAAAATGACCTTTCAGAGATCGCACCGCCTGAACTCTAGCAGTCCAGTAATCAGTTTGTTCAAGCATAAAGAATCCTGAATCGTGAAATTCATTCAAGATTTTAATATTTAAACATTTCTTACTAATATAACTTATACAACCGGAAACGTACCTAATTCATTCCCTGATAATATTCTAAGCATTGCACGACCATTTGGAGTCGTTGGGTCATCGGCGTCTTTGATCTTGATAATGGCAATGACGTCCCGAATGTCATGAAACTCAGATATGCTTACACATCCATTTGGTGCTTCGATCATTGGTGAATTGTCATTCACGTCTGCCACTAAGACTCTGTTGGATGATAATAATATTGTATATTTTAATTTAATCAAAATAAATATAACTGTGATAACATACTCGATCTGCTTGAAAGCATTTCTTGATTCTCCAGCCGTGTATCCAAACTGATAATTGTCCCACGCTTCTATCACTAAAACATAGGAACTTCTAGTTTCCCAATCAAGATTGTCAGCCACAGTCAATGCACCAGTTTCCGGATTCATAGCAAATTTCCCCTGCATCATCAAAAACCACATCGTTTACGATACTAAGTACTTCGACAAAATTGATATTTGAAAATTTACCCAAATTCAATATAATATACCTGTGAAGACATTCGATCAAGAAGATACGTGATCTTTCCGTAATCACCACTATCAGGATCCTTAGCTTCTATCACAGCAATTTCGGTACCAATTTTCGAATTCTCCATTGCCGTTACGTTGCCAGTATCCGTTGTGAAGTATGGATTATTATCATTTTCATCAAGAACTTGCACAAAGACTTCCGCCAAGCTGGACCTAGGTGGTATTCCAGAATCAGTAGCCCTGACTGTCAGATTTAACCAAGAATACATTTCCCTGTCAATTCTATTTGCAACAACCATTTCTCCAGTCTCGGGATCCAAATGAACAAGATCCGTGACTTCCTTTGGACTTTCCAGAGAATAAGTAATCGTTCGATTTTTATCAGCATCGTCGGCAACTATATTAGCTATGTTCACGCCATTTTTACTATTTTCAGTAACTGATCTTCTGTAAAAGGGTCTTCGGAATTTTGGATTGTTATCATTCTCATCCTCAATAATTATAGTCAGAGTTGCTGAATATTAAATTAAATTCAATAAAAAAAATTGCAAAGAATTTTTATACAAAAGATTCCATTATATCTTACCCGATGCTGTTTGTAATCCTTTAACAGATGCTAAATCCTCAACGACAAGACCAAGTCTAATCATTTCAACTCTTTCCCTATCCAATAATCGTACCACTCTCAAAAGGCCGTCCAACGCATTCAGTTCCAAAGCCGCCAAATACTCATATTCCTGAGTTCTAATAATCGTACCCTCTTCATTTCGTGCTTCAGAAGAATTCGGATCAATTCTGTATCGCAAGATCGGTGCAATATCCGGATCGTTCGCAACAATACGATGCACATAAGCTCCTACCTAAGTGTAATAAAAATTATAGACTGGTAAGCAGAATATAAAAGATATTCGTCATAAAAGAACATCCGGTAAGTAAAGCAATAAAGTGTATTAGAAAGGCAATTCATTGATAACACAGACTGCAATGCTACCCACTAATAAATATGAAGCTGAACGTACCTGCGTATTTTCTCGAATGGTGACGGTACCAGGATCGATGAAAACCGGAGGTTTGTTATTGACATCGATGATCGTGATATTCACAAGAACCTCGGCAGTACGTTGAACTTCCGTTCCGCTGTCAATGGCAATGACGTTTAGGCTATAACGCGTTGTCTTCGGTGACGTCAGATCCGGATCTAAGTTGGAACCAGGGGCCACGCTAATTATACCTGTCTCAGGACTGATTACAAATTTGTCTCCGGCTCCGTCTTGAATTCGATAGACGAGTTTATTGTTCGGTGATGACAAATCTTTGTCCCAGGCCTTGACCTATGTCATCATTAATTATCATAATGTCAGTTCGATTTCTTCAAGTATACATATAGTTTAATTCAAAACTCACTTGTAAGACTGTTGTTCCACCTGATAGATCTTCTGGTATACTTCTTTTGTATAGAGTCCTTTCAAAGGCCGGTGCATTGTCGTTAACATCTTTTAAATAAATAATCAAAGGTGCATCTGAACTCAGACTTGGACTACCCATGTCCCTTGCTCTAACTATTAATCTAAGAGGGCGCACTGATGTTTCTTTATGACCTTGACTAATTGGTAGTGCCTCGTAATCCATCGGACGTAACGGTGTAACTGTTCCTCGCTTTGGATCGATTGTGAAATTCTTGGAAAATTCACCAGAAACTAGAGCGTATACGATTTCACTGTTCTTTGTGCCTGAAAATTAAAATTCGTTTAGAAATCTTAAAAATATGCTGATAATGATGATGCTTTATAAAATTCATGTAGTACCGTTTAAGTCTATATCAAATGCTTCGACTACCAAAGGAGATTCAAAGTGATCCTGATTTTCCAATAACACTGCTTCGTATTTATTTTGCAGAAATACTGGTGGATTATCATTGACATCGTCAACGTTTACTATCAACTGTGCTGTGTTTCGGTTTCCCTTGCCCAGGTCATCACGAGCCTCCACCGTGAGATAATGACGGGACACCAGTTCCCTGTCGAAGCCTGGACCGGTTTGCTTCACAGTAATCACACCGGAAATTGGGTTCAGCGTCAATCTACGAGGAACGCAGTTGGATTAGACTTTAAGAAAATCAATCTCAATTATCTATTATGAATGATGATGATGACTTACGCGTGCGCTATGCTACCCCCTAGATTTGTATATCTCACGCCACGTGTTCCAAAATTTCCACTATCCTCATCCAACGCCTGAACCCATGCAACCGTTGTACCAACTGCACAATTCTCAGCAATGGAAACTTCGTATGTACTTTCTGTGAATTCTGGATAATTATCATTTTGATCCTTGATCAACACAGTTACTGGAACTGCACTGTATTTTGGTGCTGTTGATACGATTTCCTTTGCAACGAGTGTAAAATTCACAACTGAAATTATGAATTTACGTAGACACGTATATAAGTAATAATTAATTGTAATACAGATGATTCGGATACCTGTTCGTTTTTCGAAATCAAGTTTCGATGAATCTTTGACGCGAATTAAAAATGGTGCCTCGTTAATGCCACGTGATGGCGTTACGTCGAATATTCCACCATCTCCTTCAATGAACATTCTAAAAGTACCATTAGTCCCCTAAAAGTGCATTTTGATATTGTAAAAATAAAAAAATCAAGTCTTCACATTTTTTATAATTTATTAATGCTTTCTATAGGTATACTTACCAGGTCGTGATCATACACTTCGGGAATTGCATCACCCAGAAAATTAACGGGTGTATTGGGTGGTGCATTTTCATTGATCTCTGCTCGATATCGTCCACTACGAAAGCTAGGAGTCTCGTCGTTAACATCAGTAAGAATTATAGTGACTTCCATGGACGCCGATGGAGCAGGGATGACTTTAGATACTTCCTTAGCAGTAATCTCTAATACGAACGTTCCATCACTGTTTTCTTCCGCTTCACGATCAAGTTGAGCTCTAGTGAAAACCAACCCTGATGTGGCGTCAATATCAAAAAGATAATTTGGTCCTTGCGTGATACTGTACGTCACCTTATTATTGATACCCTTGTCACCATCAATGGCTCTAACTGTGATTAGATAACATAAAACATAAGAAAACATTTAAATATTTTTTAGGAATTTCAAAATCAACTTGCATCAATACCTTTTAACACAGAAGTACCAATCCTCACGTTCTCACTGATTCTAGTAACAGGTGCAACAACTATAAATTCTGGTGGTTGGTCCTCAACATCTTGCACCTTTACCAATATGGCTGTAGTACCTGTATTTACCTAAAATTAAAAAATCCGTAAAAAAATGTATTTCCTGCAAAAACATATTTCTTTTTCATTATATTAATGAACACCGACCTTTTCATTAATTGCTCTATCAACAGCGAGAATTCTTAATTGATACAGATACTTTCTCTCGTAATCCAATCGACCGACCAACCGGATGATACCTTTTCCGCTCATTGTAGAAATAGAAAATACATCATTATCTCCGTCCAGTTCTTGAAGATAATAGACAACCTGTCCGTGAGCACCTTCGTCAGCGTCAGTAGCTTCTACGGTGGCCAATATGCCTGGACCAGAATCTTCCCGCAGTGTGACAGATGTTGGATGCGGACGAAAAACAGGAGCATTGTCATTTATGTCTTCCACGAGTAATAGTAAACTCTGAGTGATGAAATTCCCATCTCCTAATTGGCCATCAGTGAGAGTGAGTACCAATGCGTATTCGTCTTGCGTCTGCAATAGAAAATAATAGAACATCGATATCTCACTTTGGCCGAAAAGATTTTCTGCTACTTAAAAAAATAAAAGCAAAATGAACTGATGAACCGGAAGAATCGGTCGTTAGAACACGAAAAGTTTGACCTCGATTCGGTTCGATCATGCAACCTGTCAAAAGAAATGGGTTGGAACGTAACTTCGGTTACGATTAGTTCTCGTTTTAAAATATTCAATGGAACTGATAGTAGATTATGCTCAGTGGACTGTCTGTTGTCTTTGCTTAAAATATATTTAATAGCTGTATCCAAGTGTGAGGAATCATTAGTACTGGATAGACATTCATATAGGAACGTGTACTTCATTCGTTTCGGTTGCTGAACTAAGGAGTTTGAATTTCACTTTAATATCCTCGACAATGTCATTATTACATGATGGGTCTAAGAAACAAGGAAATCTTTCGGTTTGAAACGATGATGCGATCGGCCATGCGGAACGGTCAAAACGCAAAGACGATCCTGAACCGACAATCTCTTTTACGCTAGGCTACACCCGCAATACGGAACCGCATCGTGGCCATTGAAGTTCGCAATTTAGACAACAAATTGTTCCTTTGTGTCTATTTTCTCTGGTACTTTTTCTAGTCCAGCTTATATAGGTACTGGTCGTTTCACTTAGTATGTCTTCGGACACGACAATGCCTTAAAAGAGAATCACGTACTTCTCTATCCAAAAGTTTATTCAGGTAAATATTAGCTTCGTTGCGATTGAAATTTTCCACTCTTATTACGTCACTTCCTGGTTGATCTCGTACGCCAAATATCAGGTCATCGCCATCAGGATCTACACCGCGCAGTCTATAAATTAGGCTTCCTGAAAAGAATATAAATTACAGTTATTAATTATAATTATTTTTTAATTCTTAATAAGTTTAGCTCTTTCGTGTGTATATTTACGCACCTACTGGCGTTTCCGGTCCTTCCTTCAATCTAAGGACGATTTCCGTCTGTCCATCTATCAGGAACCGTGGAGGATTATTTCTCGCACAGCATAAGGATATCGAAAAGATGACTATAAAGATGATAAGAGATATCCTCGATGTAGTCCAATTAGTATAATGCATTGCAGTGTTCCGTATAATATACCCTGACGTCATCATGTATCCAAGATACGTTTAATCGTTTGCATAATTCATCAGTTCTATACTTTCGTCCTGTACAATACAAGGTACTCGTATTCGAGTTGAAAACTGCTGAAACATGTACGCGATTTCGCAAGGAAGACTTTCGCGTCTCCACAAAAAAAAACAGTATTAAATCCTCCAGCGAGCGCCGCGACGCTCCGCCGACGAATAGCGATGATTAACAAGGCAGCTTAATAATCTTCCCAGCTGATCCCAATTAGCCTGGAGAGTAGTCGCGCGACAACTTCCCAGGTTTTCGTTGCCATAATGAGAGCTGAAAGGAGAAAATTCTACTTGGTGAAATCTGTTTCCGAGATCGGAGTGTTATCTGACTTCTCAGCGCATCCACAATAAATCCTAACCCATAATCGTTAACGGATGATAAATGCATCGAACCGGATACTGAATAGAGGAAAACATCAATTTATTTATAATCAAATGCAGTGATGCTAATCCGCACAGTCTATCGATCGGATCGAAGCCTCCAATAATGAAATAAAGTGCTTTCCGGTGAAACTTGAAAAGACAAGTAGGACGTTATGATTATTGAATAATAATCAATAAAATGATATTTCCAGAATAATAAAGATAATAGTAACCTTCTCTTTTAACGGTATAGTAACAATACGGAGAATCTAGTGGAACAAAAGATATAAAGAAATTTCGCATGATCTCTGCAACTTTCTTTATGATAAATACAAGACGAGGAATTCTGTCAGATTCATTCTTGTATTATCCCGCGGGATAATACAAAGTATAGTATACAAAATGTGTGTTAATTGTATGCTAAAAACTTAGCATTATCATAACAGGACAAACTTTCCAGTGAACAGGTCGAGTTAATCATAGGTATGTGCGAGCAGAAATTATGATGGAAATTATGATAACGTTAGTCTCAGTTGTATACGCTTATTATTTATTTCTTTTATCGTTCAGCGAAAGGAATTCGTCTCCTGGATGACTTTTTAAAATTTCACCGACCGAATTGTCAGACTCCTATTTCAACCATTGTATCTACCGCAATGGACAGTCAACTTAAAGATTTTTTAATCCTAAAGTAATGACTGATTACCAGCTTATACAATCATCTGGATTATGTTTGCCTGATACTTGGCGCATGTGAATCTTCCAAGTCACGCATCTGGCGTGTGACTGCACCAAATACAATTTCGCAATTGCATACTACTTTAAATCTCATAAGGAATTGTACTTGTTTTTTTCTCGTGAGACTTTATGTCCTATGGAATTCAGTGCGTATACCCAAATACAGAATAATATTTTTTCCGTGGCTTAGTAATATTTTAAAACTATCGTACTAAATAAGGGAATTTCTTGGAGAAAAAGAAGTTTTCACTAAAAATACAGCAGATACGTTTAAACGGTCTTCTCTTTCCGCAAAGTGTTACGTTCGATGCGATAACACGTAAATGGATTTTCTCAGCCACAGAAACCTTTCTCCTACGTATGGTATCTTGCCGTGCAATGTCAAGAGTCGTTGAATGACCACGAGAATAATTAACCAAGTGAAAGCAAGTAGGAAGATCCGTCAAGTTCTCACGATGACATTACACAGTGTAAGCGTAACGTTAAAAAGGACTTGACTTCACGCGCAACCGGTTACGTAAGAAATATTATTCTCAGCGAGACAAAAGAAGTTGTGCTGTTTAAAAAAAAGGGGGAAAAAGTATTCTGAACTCCTTGAGTTGAAATGAACAGGAATTCAATCGCTTAAAAATTTTCTTTTCTTAAAAATGCAAGGAGGCTTGACTTAATTTTTTAAAATATATTTCCAACTAAATTTAAATCAAAAAACTATTATACATGTGTTCAGGTTGTTGAACTACATTGGTGATGTTCCCTTAAGCCTCGTTCACCAGTTGCTCACGCGTTGTTCCTTCGACCGTTGTGGACGAGAGCATCCGGCCGTGGTCAGTGGTCTGCAAGGCCGATGCCCGGAAACCAGATAATTGTACAAGATTATAAAACGGCATTAATTCAGCCCCCCAAGAAATATCTAGATTCTGAAAGTTATCACGAACGGAACGACCTCCCTCTCATTGCGAAACTTTACTGTAAAATGGTAAGTACATTGATACATGTTCTATAGTACATTTTTAAGTGCCACATCGTTATGCTTTTCAATGAAAATGAGTCCCCTAAATTTCACAATAGTATCTATAGACACGATATCATCGTGGTATCATGGTGCCATCATATATAGGTATTATTTGAAAATCCATATGACAAAAGTCACTTGCCTTTGAAAATTGAGTAATTTATATTTACCTCTGATCCTCAGAACTCCAATTATCATGTCCCGTGAATTTCTATGTCATAGCTTATAAAACCATTTCTTCAACCATCAGTCACTTTTGACACTCTTAATACGTATATAAATAATTACTTATATACTATCGTAGAGCAATGCTCTTCTTACCAACAAACTGTATCGGCTACGCTCCTGCCTCTTACACTGTAGGATATGAGACCGTTTTGGAATTCAATTATATCCTTACTATAGCCCCGTGCTTTGTATTTGAATTTTGAGTAGCATCCGCTGCGAGTCACAGCTGTGCAATTACACCACATGTATGTACTATGCTTCATCGTATTATCATATTATACATACATCCAACAGTTACCAGACCTAACATACTTTCAACAAAGGCTGATCAGTTCTTCTTTTCCTTTATCACTTGGCATCAGGTAGTTTCATGTATTTCTTACTGAATATCAATATTTTTTTTACGAAATTATTTATTATTAATAATTTCACAGAAAGTCACATGTTATTCGTTTGAGCTGAATTATTAACTAAAATTATTAATGATCTGAAGCGTGTCGATTCTTGGTTCTAGAACAAAGTCAGATATGTGTGGCTGAACAAAAACCAATTATACGAAGAGAATACTGCATTATTGGGTAATACCGAAAAAGTAACAATAGCTGTAGTCAAGTTCAGTGCCACGTTTCGCAATTAGTCACGGTGACCTCGTGCTCGTTTAACTTATCCCCTCCCCCATTTTTTTTTTGGAGGATGCAAAACATTCAAGATTTCCAATTACATACGTTACTCGCTTTACATAAATAATCGGTTCGTCCAAAATTTGCACCTCGCGTATTCGCGAATTGGTTTAACGTGAGCTTGGATAATTTCATCCTGGTGAAAAACAATAGTCGATTTTTTCAAGGCTAACTATACTAACCGGAAGTGTATGGCTGACTCAGTTCAGAGTTTCGCCTTCCGTTTGACTGAATCGATAAGAGGAGTCTAGTGGAATAAAACCATTATCAATAATCAACGATGATTCGAATAACGTCTCAATTACGAAAATATTACACCGATATACTGACATATAATACGACTGCACAGGTGTGGATTTCGTTCATGTTTTACAGATTCGTAATACGATGGTGAAGCCGCAGCTATCAATAATTCAATTAACGAATCGATAACATTGTGAAATAGAAGTTGTATCATGTATCATGGAAACCCAAATAAATTTAACTGATAAACTTTTCCCATAACACTATTATCATGAGAAAGTACATCAACTAAGTTCAATGATCAAGTCAAATTTTAAATACATTTATAAAATTACACGAAATTCAACAATTTTCTAGATCATCTATCATTACGATCATTGAGTACCCAGTAGTATTCCTCCCGATGTATCATCATGATTATACTGACAAGTGCATAAACGGGCTCTTCTCACCAGGAAATTGCTTCCACTTTCGAGATCATTGAACGGGAATAAAAACTAAACATATTCTGGATAAGGTGAGGACATCCTGTTTATTCAGGTTATGCGGATGCTTATTAATGGTACGATTTTATAACTTAGATTTCCTGTCTAAAAGTCCTGACACTCTGTCTAGGCATCGTTAACTGTTCATTCAATTTACAGGGATCCCGAAAGAGTGGTGCTGAAGGAGAAAGTTTTCGTGGGGTAAATTCATCAGACACATTTGAAATGACTAAGGTCACGTTCTGACCGGAAATAGTGGCTGGCGTGTGCGGGGGCACGTGACGTCACTTCCCACATCTGCCATGCGTGTTTCCGAACGATATCGCCATGCGGGGTACATGCCTATACCACTTCACAAACAGATACATATATGTAGGATATACCGACTGTTTCGAGTCTCACCCCCATAAAATGTAACGTTGCGCGACGACCTCCCCTGTCTACGAACCGCGAAATAAAAGTTAGCTACTACATTAATTCTCATATGTGCTTCCAGACGAGTTGTATTTTTATTGTGAAATTTATAAAACTGTCTATTTGAATAAATTTTATTTTGAAACGCCTATATAATTTTTACAAAAAAAAACATTACAAAAATACAAAATGACATACTTTTGAAAAATTTCCTGACACAGATTCGTAATTGATAATCGAATGTCTCGCGATTATGTCCACTTTCTAGTTGACACTTACGAGTCCGTTCATCCCGAGTGAACAAATTTTTTATAATCGTTTTATTCCTGAGGATAAGAATCTAGACTCGCACAAAATCAGGTCTGAGATCGAGATCGAAATAACTTGAATTTATTGAGTCACGCATGAACGCACGATTGGATAGGGCTATAGTTTACGAGTGAAGTTCTAGCGTGTAATTTAATAATTGTATTTCTACAGTATAGAAAGGTTTGTTCGATTATCATAAAAAATTCTGTAAACATTTACTGATGATAAATTAAATTATTGTTACGTGTATTATTGATATGTGATATATGGATGTACGTATTGAGTAATTTCATAATAATGCAGTGATTATGGAATGTGGTAACGTCCGATTCGCAATTTGTACATATATATATATATATCAATTCATCAGTGAACGATGATTATGACTTTCCCTTATTTGCATATAATTTTCGCATATACATAACTCGCGTGTGTATTTAATTTGATATTAAAAAATTGCCGGTATCTTATTACAGAGAGAAATCCAGTATTATAAAATACTGGCCTCGGTATAATAAATATATTTTATAGACATCATGATATTGCTGTTGCTTCAGGATTCAGAATATTCAAATGCTGGATCATCAAAAAAATGTGGCACACGTTACTCCGCAATGAAGTCTAAAGCAGGGCATTTGGTATCTACTCTGAGTCTTAATTTTGACAATACGCAACGAATCAGAAGTGCATAAGAGACACGTTTTTTAAATTTTACTTTGCCGGGAAAACCAGCGAGCAAAATTTTTAGTCAAACTTAGCTCGTACCGCACATCAAAGTTTGCAGTGAATTCAAAGTAAATCACGTGTTAAATCGGCACTAATTGCACGTCAGAGAGATTGTGGAGTTATGCACTGACACGCTGAATGTGATAGACACCTTGTGTGACAGAACCTTAATTCAAAGCTTTGCAGAATAATTGCATGACTACCATAGTGAAAGCCCAATAACATACCAAATACTGAATCAAATACGAAATCAATTCTCAAAATAAAAAACAAATAGATATTGAAATTTCTTGGCAAAAACATCAAATTTAAGAATTTCAACAAATTAAAATACTATAATCAAATCCGTGTATATAACACATATCCTGTACTTACCTATTTTAAAATATTTTTCTTCCGGTAATTCTTTTCCATACTTCGTATATCCTCAAATTGATTTCAGAATTCGAAAATTTCTTTTACTTTATCACAGGTTATTTTAGGGGATATAAATTGGCAGAATTAATATTATAATACACTCATAACATTTAGGTATTATATGTATGACAGTACTGATGCCCGCACGGTGCACCTGCTCAGGTGAGCGCACGAAGTAAACTGAACGTATCGATGCTGTCAAGTTGTTTCCCTACTGCAGGTTACTAGCATTCGTTCCCCGGCGAGCACTGACCGTGCTGGAAACACCAGGGAACACACGGTTGTCCAGGTTGAATTCAACCCAACATGTTCCTCGAAGCGTGGACCGCAATGCCCCACCACCATCGGTCACGTGTACTATTAGGAGGAATTGTCTTCTGGTTTCTGAAATTTATTATAATTACATCACGATGAAATTTTTTATTAAGAAGCGAGTACAATAAATTCCTGATAAATTGCAGCTTCATAAAATTACTTTTATGTTTATTTTGAAACCGTGGGAAAATGTCCATTTAATTTTTATTCGAATAAAACGCTACGCTATCGAGGGTGAAAATAATATGGAACCAATCGATGGCAGGTGTTTTGTACGACACACGAGTAAACGCAAGATACATTAGGGTGGTGGTTGATTACTGAAAAATAGATATTCTGGTGTTGTATAATCAACTTTAATTGAATATTGTTACATTTTATTAAACTATGCTACCACAATGTTTACTGAATCATTATCCTTTGGTTGATCGTTGATTGTAATGAGCATAGAATGTTTATTTGGTACGATATCGATTTGGGTAATAAGAATTTGTCAGCAATAGTTAATATCTCATGAAACAAGGGTGCAACGCATACTGTATAGTTGTATAAAAGCCTTGACTGAAGATAACCAGTGTGGGTTCCGAAATCAGTTTTCAGTATCTGGCAGTACTGCACTGGTGTTCCATAAAGCCGCAGTGCGTTAATATTGGTGCTGTGAGTTACTGGTGGATTTGGCGGTTGAAAGCAGTTGAAAGTGGAAAGAATAGCCGTGAATGGAGGTAAGCATAAAACATGCTAATAACAATTCATTTCGCTATGTGCAGCTGTTGGACGAAGAAAGCAATAATTTATATACTATTCATGTGGCAGAAGCGAACTACGCTAGAGTTGTGAGCGGTAAGAGTATTTCACATATTTTTTTTTTTAAATGAAAGATTTATAAGAACCTAAATAGATAGATATAGCAGTACCCTTTATGCAGTTTGTTCAGCTTGCTTGTGGGTTAGTTGATTTCCATTATATATAGTTCACTTTGTTAATTATACTGTTTCTTCCAGTTAATAAATGAAATAATGATATAATAAAACTTGTATCAGTGGCAGGTTCTAATATCATAGTTTGAAACAAAGTAAATATATATGAAACTTTTATTTAGTGTAATCGTAATTGTACATTGAAAAATGTATATAGCTTTGACATCTTTTACAGAGCATCAGAAAGTCTCGATTGTCAATGATATACACTTTTATAGAAAAGAAGCTATAAACAAAAATCATCAACGAAAGCTCCGTTTGCAAACGGAAATGAAAGACGCTTTAATCGATTTTTTATAAAAAAAAGAGGACTGGGAAAAAAAAGAGATACACCTACTGCAGAGACTTGTAGCAATATGAATCTAGTCTAAACGTATTAATATTTTCACTACCTTCAAATACTCAAGTATATATTAAACTAAGGTATGAGTGCCTGAAAGATTACTAGAATATTAATAAAATGCTATGATAAGCATGAAAGTACAATTTAAGTGAGATTAGTTAATAGTTGTGACAGAATTTAATATGTTACAAAAATGTTAATGTTACAATTCCGATGATAAAAAATGTAACTGTTTTATTATATATTTAATTTTGTTTATTTTGTACTTACCTTAAAGTTCATTTGAAATTGTGAAAACATTCCAACAATGGAACTTTACACATTACCATTCTCCACCATTCTCCAGTTTCACATTAGCTTACTTTTTTATGTAAAAAGGCGATACACATAAACAAATGAAAAGTTTATTATAATCTTTTAAGATTCATTTATGTTCCATTATGTCTCGTTCATGTATAACTTTTTCCTTTAACCGAATATCTACATTGCACGCTCTCAGAACTGGAATTGGTTCTGTTCTATTGATCAAAATGGGTATTTCAAAATCGTCATTGTTTAGCAAACAAATATTATGTAGAATGCAACATGCAATTACATATTTTGAAATCAGATCTGTTCTTCGCATTGGTAATTTTGCATAGAAGGCAACGCCAGTGTCTTTTTAATAACACTATCGCCTGCTCTATCATCAATCTTGAAGAGGATAACAGTATTGTAACGAACTTGATCAACCGACACATGTCCTTTGTCATTATAGGGCACCATGACATGTTTCAAAATAGTGTAGACTGCATCGCCTAGTAAATGGTTGTCCTTTGGAAACTTTTCATCATCATTGCATATATCCTGGAGTCCAGAATATCTAAATACTCGCATATCGTGTATCGATCCAGCTTGTCCTGTGCAAGCATGTATAAATCTTAATTTGTTATCACAGGCAACTTGAAATGTATCATAATATGCATTACATTTATATTGTTTATGTAATCAAATACATGTAATATTAAATAAATCAATAATAAATACCTGTAATTGCATAGCACGGAAGCCTTTACAGCAGATATAGCTGAGAGGTTTCAACTGCTCATATCACCTTTCTCATTTCATATTTATCTTCAATATTTGTCCACATTGCTTCAGCTTGTTGTGTAAGGTCATTTAATAAAATAATGAAGTAGTTTATAGAATGTTTTGACTACTTTCATCATATACCCCCAAGCAATAGGTTTCTCCACATCAAATTTGTTGCATACATCTATGAAATTATTTTTTTTTAATATAGATAATGTAATTACAATGTTATAAGTAATTTTATGTCCTTACATGTAAGAATCAGGTGTCACTAAAATCCACATTGCAATAAGCAGTTGTTCTTTAGCACAAATTGTAGCCTTTTCAGGTGATCCCGCTTAATCCTTGCAACCTTGGTCTGAAGAGTTCCAAGACCCATTGAAAAGTATAAAAACGCATGCTGTCAACAAATGATTAAAAAACTGTTAATTATTGTGATTAGAATATTACTAAGTACAATAAGTATTACCGTTGAGTGTATTATTTACCGAAAATATTACTTAAAATCCTCATTATCATACAGGAAGACGATATTTTCGACATACATTTGGATTCTGGGACTTTTGTACACAAGTCTTCGTTCAAAACTCTCATATAAGATTTGTAACTCCATATCAACATCACTAGAGGTATCTGATGAAGAAGAGTTTTCGAACATCATTGTAACATTAATAATATTGTTGATATTTCGTTTTCCTCGTTTCTGTTTATCTCCACAGCTCTTTGCATGTCCATCATGTTCGAATTCATTCGAATTACTGACATTTTGGAACGATTTCGCACTGCAATACTGGAGTTTTAACTACTGAAATGAGAACGATTTCAGAATACATCCGTAGTCTATTTATCTTCCACTAAAGTATGAATTGTGGAGTTAGCGATTGTGAAAAGAATTTCGTGTACGTCAACGATTGTAGGTAATAGTTAGCATACAATGATTATTTGAACTCCAATTTCATACACTGTACCTACTGTTGGTCGATCCTATGAATCTAGATAACCGACAGAGTTTTATTTAGATGCCAGTACAGTAGAAATTTCATGTCTGTCCTTACCTACTACGGATTCCATAATGAATTATAATAATATATGTATATTATTAAAACATACTATAGATCATAACAAAATTTTGATACAGTAGTAAAAACTGAAATTCTTATTTTACGTTAATTTATTTTCCCCATGTAATACCCTTTGCCCATCTTCATGATAAGCCGCACCTCAAGAGACTGGGTCGAGTCTCGCTCCATGTATATCTGTACAGGTAACCGGCTATACAGGGCACGGACCGCCAAGACTCTTTACCCGAGTCAGCTCTTATATTTGTGTTGTGAATCAAGCATATTATAAACTGCTATACATATATGAAAAAAAGTTATTGGTACATTCACTATAGCAATTGAGGGTTCTGAATCGATTACCACCAAAATCAATACGATTAGTGTACGTGATCAAGGCGCATTCAGGGGCGAGCGAGATGATTTTATTTCAGTTCCATCGGGTTCGCCTTTGCATGTCCATTTATTTTTCTACATAACAGATGATACGCGGTTCAGTCTTGCGCCACGTACAGGCAACCGGCGATGCAGCCAAGGTGACGAAGCAAATCATGTGACTGAGCGTCATTAATGGCGTCCTGATTGTCGGCGTCATGCAGTGAGGTAAGAGAGGAGAATGTCTGGTGACTACGTTTCTCGACTCGTGCGTGCAACGCAGAAGGCACTACGGTACGAGCGAAAGGCCAAACCTCGCGAGAGCTTTGCTAGCGTCATATCGCCAACTCGTTCGCACTAATGCTCGGTGAAAAGGACGCAACGAGCGACGCTGTGGCGTTTCGCTCACACCATAGTATCCTCCTCTCCGTTACTCGCACGGCCTGAGGTACGTAAATAATCCTGCACACTCTCCTCTCTTACCTTTATCATACGACATCAACAAATTCGACATCATTAATGACGCATTTTCTTTTAAAATTTGTATATATCTTTACGCATTTCTAAAAAAAACTTGACTTATAAATTAAATTTATATGCCTATAAATATTTTCGACAACGTAATATATTTTTACGATTAGCCACATAACAATTTATTTACATTCTATATCTGTAACAATATAGATTCGAGTGATCAGGACTTTTGTTATATATCCTGTAGAGCAACAAAAACTTGTGATTCCTCCCCAAAAAACACTTACGTGTGAAACATTATGCCAAGTACAGGAGTGCTGTGAATTCCTCTAACAAAAAGGATTGAAATGATGTAGACTTTTGCAGTTCTGATATGTAGCATTTACTATATACATAAAGGTAAATCCTCCTCAGGTGACTACCAGTGATTTCATCTAATGGTCAGAAACCCAAATCTACCTCACGATGGAAATGAAACTCCCTGGAAGGTTATTTTCCTGAAATGGCAATGTATTGCGTGGGACTAAAATAACTAAGGCGTTCGCTCAATCCAGGTTCTTACTGTCCTTTACTTTTGGGTCTCGTACAATTAACGGTCGGCAAACTATTGACTGTTGTCAGCCGCGTCTCCTCACTCTGTTTATACCCACAATTGCATTAATATTTTGATACTACAATCGTAAATATTGTTATATTGTTGCATATCTCAATTGAGCAGTCTAATAACTAATATATGTAGAATTGAAGATTACTGAAAATCTTACAAAATCCGAAAAAGAATGAAGATAGGAAAGAATGTTGTGAAATGGGCCCCACCCCGCCAACTTCTGTGAGGTCCTACTTCTCCACGAAAGAGCTATGACCCCTCCGAGGACCAGCGGAGGACCGTATTTTGAGGATTAAGGGAAAAAAGCCCAAGTCCTGAGATTACCGCGTCGAAGACTCGAAGAGAAAACCTCAGGAACGAACTGGGCCAGGCGACAAGGAAAACGCAAAAGATAAGTAAAACGCGAAAGTCTCTCGTTTCCGACGGAGGCTTTAAAAAGGTGCTCAAAAGAACCGATACTACTTCAAGTGTAGCGAATCCAGAAACACGAGCAAAGGCAGCTACTTTGCCCAGAGTCAACGGACTACCCCTCCGACCTCCCCAGACTTATTGAATCGTCACCACCCACACAAGTGCTCAAGGATCAGTGACGTATTGCAAAGTTTTCAGGAAAGCGAACAAAATATACTACAATCATTAAAGATAGACACCTAGTTGGAATGATTGCACACAAGACTATGGTCGTAGCGTACCCTAAGGACGCTCAAGGCCCCCGTCAGGAGGTCCGGAGAGACCGTATTGCGACTACAAATTGGGCCCGACCCACTGAGCAAGCTCAGTATTGAAACGGAAGGGCAACCCCCGTCACCATAGTCCACGTATGTTACTATAACAGAATGAACTACCCTCTTATGACTACTCGAAGAATTATGCTCAGCCCAAGCAAAGAAAGAGGAAAAGTAAGATAAATACAATGGAAAGTGAACGAGAACAGAGCGGAAAGAAGAAGGCAGAAAGAAAGAAATAAGGAAAGGAAAAAATAAGTTAAAAAATAAAAAAATAAAAGGAGCAAAGTAAGAAATACGAGTGTGGGACTAAACAAGAAAATAATATAGAAAAAAAGGACCGGATCGTGGTGTAATGAATGCTCTAAACCTAAGCATTCCCAAAAATGCCCCCCCCCCACCGCACCGCTTTTTGAGTTCTGCACAGCAAATCTGCGCTCCAACAAATTTTAAAATTTCCAGCATTTCTAACAATTACCCACCATGGTTCCTGCTTTCCAAGTGCTAATTTATACACTCTTATTAATATAATTCATCAAGTAGGCCACTACCAACATATTAACTTTTATCTCCTCTCTAATAGTGATATTACCTAATGGTCCGAAACTCGAAAGTATTATACTACGCTACTAAAATAGAATTCCACAAAAAACACTTACGCCTAAAATACTATGCCAAGTACATAAGTCACTACATATTTGCTTATTATATGATTTAGCACTTGCTTATAATTTTAATTGTATTTTCAAAATTTCCTATAACGTTTTCGGTACTCTTTCATATTATTGCTGTTTCTCATACTTAATTATAATTAAATGGTAATTCATTGATTAATAAAACTTGAGGGATTCCTTATCGAGTACTACTTGGCGGGTCCATACATTACTTGATACAAATTTTCGTTCATTATGCCAGTCTTCAAAGTCAAAACCAACGTCATCTTTCTGTATAGAGCATATTAGCAATAACTCGTCAAAAATAACCACGGTAAAAGCCGAAAAACAAACATATAGTCTTAGAATACTATTAGTACGTTCAAACTAAGTACTTAGGAATTCGTGGTATGGATCCGCCAAGTAATACTCAATAAGGAATCACTTAAAGTTTTATTAATTACTAAATGACTATTAAATGATAATTAGGTATGAGAAGCAGTAGTAATATAAAAGAGTATCGAAGGCGTTATAGGACATTTTGAAAATAACATTAAAACGATGGGCTAGGGTGCTAGTGTTAGATCAAATACTAAGCAGTTATGTTGTTACTTACGTAAATTGGCATTAATAATATGATTTCAATACTTTTTGTTAGAGGAATTCACAGCACTCCTATAACTGGCGTAGTATTTTTACACGTAAGTGTTTTTCGGGAGTTACTCTTTCACCTGCACAGTCTATCTATCACTATAACACGATATACACGGTTAACCTGGCCAAACGCACCATCTGAAATTAGCTGGCTCATTTGATTTCTTTGGTAGAATAGCCCCGTACGGTAGAAGATGAATAATAAAGTGTAGAAAAAAGTTCCCTGATTACCTACCAGTTACAAGTGGCTCTTCAATCTCATCACCAGGATAATGTAAGAACTTCTGATTACGCAATCCTTTCATGATACATTCTTGCTACCAGCACGATCTATCTTTCGTCGATTCAAAAGGTTACACATACAGATAGGAGAAGCGACCTTTCCTGTTCGTTTCCAAGACACAAGATACTTCTCCTTTCTCCAGCACTTCCAACAGTAGCATCTTGTGAAATGAAACAAAAGAAAGACGATAAAGAACAAGTGGTCAGTATAAAAAAAAAAGATATCGAATATGGCCAGAGTTAAATTTCATTGTATGCATTGTTCGGAAAGCAGACAAAAAATCTTGCATCTGATCAGGACCAATATGTAAGTTGACACAATTTGTTTCTTTGCGCCTCTCTGATTTCGGCCAATCGATGTCCAAATAAGTAAAAACGACAGTAGCCATCATTTTAATGGTACCACTTTTGCGGTAGCAATTGAGTAGTGTCCAAGTACAATATTATATATAAAGAGCATGGCAGGATGATTCGTAACTGCGGTCAAATCAAGGAGACACAACGAGCCACTGGATTCCTTCTGGGATCCCAGACTGAAAGGGTCTCCCTGCATTAAAGAGCAACGTGTGCAAAAAGAACTGCGTTCCTCGGGGCACATCCTTTCTTCGCAACGTGGTTCTCGTGCCTATAGATAAGTGTGCCTTTATGCAGGCATTAACACAGGGTCCTCACAGAGTTTCCTCGTTGCTCTCGTAGTGGCTCTCTCGCTTGATGTCTCACCCTCCTAGTCTCTCTCCTCGCTCTCTCCTCGTCCCTCTATACCTATAGCGATTGGATTCTCTTTTAGGGACCGTGCTAAGGCTGCCAGATGAAAGTATATAACCGGTTCGCAGCTGCAGCCAGACTGGAGACTGGGCATCGGCCGCCGCAACAGCGCAACCATCAACCACACAACGTACATCGTGCACACGTACGAGTCTGCACGCAGGAGAGGATCAGGCATCGCTAGTGCATAGGGGTATATACGGTACCAGCCAAGAGATACTAAGAAGAGGAGAGGAGAATGAGATAAGGTGGAGAGAAGAGGCACGCATGAGGTAGAGTCCGTATGTAGACACGTGAGAGTGGCTGGGCGAGGTGAAGAGGCAGTGTCGCCCAGGTGCCCGAGCGGCCTCTGCCAAACTCTCTACCTCTACCACTCTCCTCTGGGTCGTTCTCCTCGTTTCCTCTCTCCTCCGTTATCCGTGCCATTCCCCATTGGCCATTAGCGATTCCCGTACGGCGTATCGTCACGGGACGGTAATGGGCCCTTTTACAATCCTCTTGGGCACCCGCTAGCACCGACCGAAGTGACGATCCGTCAATCGTACCAAACAATTTTTACCCCTGCGCACACGTGATCATCCCCTGGTACAGTTCTTGGTGTTTCAAGTGGTGCCTAGCTTGCATTTGCCTCTCTTGTGCGTGCACCGTGTGATCAACAGTGTTGCTATGGCGACTGACGTGCGCGACGTGCTTCTGCTTAGAAGACCCTTTCGATCTCTAATTAAGTTCACGTGACGTGGGATAACGTGACGCGTATCGTACGACTTTCAATATCTTTGATGCGATCAGGTTCTTGTGATTTTTAAACCGAACGTCCGGCCTTTTACCCATTTGGGTCTTTGTTCTGTAGGACTTAGGGCTATTCTGTCTATGATCTCTCATGCTTACGGGCACCAGTATTCTACTCGGTTGGATGCTTACGGACGATTTATAGTTTTCGTCGCTGATGATCCGTTCTATACGTCACCAGCTGCGGACGTTCACTTCCCAAACGTAATGCCACGTGTTGCTCCGTGTGTACGGCACGTTAATGACCGTCATTGAAGGTGCACTCGTGCTACTCGCCATACCAACCGCTGTCCCGCAAACACGACCTAGACGAATGTGTTCAGTCGGCATTGTACTTTCTCCGTGGTTAGTTTAGTCGACGTACTCGATGGGTACTGGCATTCCAGTTTCTTACTTCAATCGGTACGCGTAGTGATTCACGATGGGAGTTTATTATGTCGCCTTGTGGATATACGAAAATTTGTGATAGATATTTTCGGAGAATATTATACAGAGAATGCATTGAGTGAATGGTGGCGGAAATAGGATAACTGTGAAGTTAATATAGTGCTTATATTAAATTGTGCCATGACCGTTTACTCTCGTTTACGTGAAATAGCTTGTCAATCCAGTATAAGGACATAACATACTGAAAGGAATATTTAAAAATCTGCACTGACAGGAACGCATCGGAAGGTCCTCGTGTTCCATAAGTACTCGAAGAGTGAGTGACGTTATAAAAAGTATGCTCGTAAATCATCTTACTTCGTATCTATTCATTCTCATTTATACGAATTCTTGATGCAAACAGTGATCTAGATTTTACTTGGACGTAGACTAAAAAGGAAGAGCCAAGATTATAAACGTGAACTATGTCACCGAGCATTATTCGAGGCAGCTGAGGTATTTTAATGGTTGACATAAACTATACGACCCCGTGTCGATTCCGACAGAGAAAGAAAGAAAAAAGAGGATCAATGAAAGAAAGCAACCAGAACATTTACGGCATCGTAACATTCAAATGAGAAGTTTCAGACACGAAGGTAACACGTTTAACTCGTCCGCATCGCCGCGATAACAACCGGAAACGGAGAACGTTCTGATGGGAAGTGATGTCTACCTATTATGGCAGAGCCTTTCTCGAAGAGATTTACTACAGCTAAGGTAAGATTTATATTAGTTTCTCTTACAGCGTCAAGCCACGTGTACTAATGGCAATGCGTATTTTACCACTGCGCGTAAACACGCGTATTTATATACTAGTCGTATATTATGCTTTTAAAGTTAGACTCCCTTTTAACAAGAGCTCTCGCAACAAAGTCCCGGTTCGGACTGTACAGTACGCCACATGGCGGTCAATGCCTACGAATTACTTATTTTGGTATTTGGCTTTCCCGGCCGGTTCCAGTAATGGCATGGCCAAACGAGGAACCAGGTATGTCTAATCGCCAAAGAGATATTTGTATTTATGAATCAGGTTATCCCCGAAGTTTCTGTCTACGTCCTAAAGTAATCCTCAAACTGCCATGTCACTTAAACGATCCGCGTTATTTGCATATGCTTATGAATTTTTTTTCTTTTCACCTTAGTCCACACCCGTCGCATTTGCATGTTTCGTATTTTTTAAAAGAAGTTAATGGATGTCGATCATTAGTGTAATAGCACATTGGATGACTAGTGGGGTCCACTAAGTGCCACTTGGTACTAAAATACATTGCGTCTCTACCTCCTGGTAGGCCCCTCTTAACTTGCCTTTCAATATCTTCAAGTTATAAGTCCACTTTCTGACAATTTCAAAGGTATACTACTTATAGTTATTTTTAGAGTTTTTTAAAAATTTATTTATTCATTCAAACTCCCTTTCCACGTCGCGACACCCAGCCTTTTTATTTCCTCTCTCTTCTCGGCAGCGGGCATTATGATTTATGGAGCTATCCACGGCGATCTATTATGAGCGTACAAAGGAAGCCCGATTTCTATCTTAAGAGAAAAAGTAACTTCACAATTGAGCCGCTTCGTTTCACTGTTTCCCTGTGCGATGATATTGGCACTGCTACTCATGTGTGGCACGCTATGTGAAAAAGCCAGGCAAAAGTGTCCATCCTTCGTTCATTAACATTAGCATCCATCAAACCAGTATCCAGCATCGGCATCATCGTATCTCAATCCCTCGCGATCGAATAATCGATAAGAAACGTGACAGCGCATCGACGCGATACCATCTTCGATAATCAACATTCCTATGCAACGTTCAGTGCCATGAAATAGAGGGCAACATTAATTTAAGAATACCAATAACGATATTCTGAGATACTTATCCTTGAATCGCTTGCTTTCATAGAAAGCAATATCACGCCTACGTATCAAAGGATCCTGGTACGATATTTGCCCCCCCCCCCCCCCCGGAAAATTCTTCACCAAAAACGTGTTCCTGGAACAACCAGTTAATCCAGTCCTGATCATCGAAATTTAATTCTCTCCGAGTAAACACACAGCAAGACAGTTGGTTTTGCGGTAAGGGCCGGTGAGCACGTGGTTCTCGTGGGTCCCAATCTCGTTCAGCTAGGTAGGGGAGAATGGCTACTAAGGAAGGGAGAGCGAGTAGTGGCCAGGAACGTAGAATGATTCGGAACGAGAGGAGGGATATACACGTAGGGATAGCGGGAGCTCCACTCGGGACGACCTTGCCGTGCAGACACACCAAGTGGGCCCCCGAGTGTCCCCCGTAGGCCCCTACCTATCTACCTACCAACCGGCCCTGCCAACCACCAGATCTCCCAGTGCCTTATTACACACGTACGCTACTTACTGTACCGCACATGAGTGCACGCTCGTAACGCGTTACTAATGTGCGCGACGCAATGCAATTCCATGACCGTGCTTTCGTGATCCGGGAAATGAGAGGCGTGTTCACCGGGAGTAACAGGATTGACAGTTGGTGCGGCACACAAAGAGCCTTGTGAATTATCGCGTAACGGTGAACAATGACAATTAGATACAAATTAAGCCATCGAAATAGTCATGACGCACTAATCATATGAAATTCGATGTATCCACGTATGCGTGAGTGCTGACAGGAGGTGGAAATCGTAACACGTTCCTGCAAGAATAGCGGTCCCTTGGACTGACATTGTGGCATGCTTGTGGTTAACGGCATTGAAGGCGACACTAGTGCGATTCGTGTATTTTCGAGGATACGGTAACGTGTACGTGCCAAAAAGGAGAGTGAGAGAGAGAAAGTGTCAAAGTGTTGTGTACGAGTTATAAGTGGAGAGGGAAGAGATTAGGGAAGGCAGGCCGCAGAGGTTAGGTTACGGTATCCGGTGTGTGCATAGTTCCTCACGAGACAGTCTTTCCCAAGTGCATACGCGCGAAAACATAACCACATAACCACAATTCCAACGTACGTCCCTGCACATACGTAAGTGTCTCGATGCTCGCGGCCCAAGGGAAAGCAAGATTATTTTGAAAGTAGCGCCGCGACGAAATGTATCGCAAGTCTCGGCAGGTGGCGCTCATCGGCGACAGTTTTCCAATGGCCGTTGTCCTGAAGGCGGTACCGCATTTATTCACTGTCAGTTGATGTATGAAACGAACTGTAAGTTCATTTAAGCGCATTGCTTATCTATTCTGACTCGTAAGTGCACGTGCTTGAGACACGAGATCGAGTCTAAAGTTGTACACAGATCGATTCATCCACAGTAAATAACAGTGGTTCTCGTAGTTGATACGGTGTAAGATCGATGATTGTTCTCGTGTGACCGAGTGATGAAAAAAGTTCATAACTCATTACATTCATTATAAAAATGTTCGTTACGTTTGGTTATTTCAAAAAGGTGTCGTACAGGTCGTTGACGTGCGAAACGTTACACGACTTACGGGAAAAGTGAAAATGGTGTGTTAGTATCAAGGCACAAAGAGGAAAGTGAAGTTTGTACAATAGAACATCATCGAGTAACAAAGACGCGGGGTTGAAGCTGCACCACGCCTACCAACAAAATGCCTGAGGCTCCGCTCAAAATGTTCAACGGTGTTCAGGTTGGTTACCAATGCGGATATACATATACCCAAGTATATACTAACGCAACAGGCACTTATAAGCGTCCGTTCTTGCGGGCTTAATAGAATACCTGGGATGCCTTCCTTACGCAACCTTTGCATCACACCTTCGTCCAATTACGTAGGGATTCTACGTAGATTTATTATACCCGTCGATGAGTGTTCGCGATTACAGAAAAAATTATAGTGTTCGACATTATGGCGTAGAACGATCAAACCTCGCGGAGCATGTCCTGAATTATGTAAAATTATATTATTCTATCTAACCGTAGCACGGATTACTCGCTCGGGTATGCTCGCATTTACATAATGAAGTGTGTAGGTAAGTGCGGCTTGAAGTTAGTTACTTGCGGGCAATTATGTTGCCGGATAATTATATTAGTCTTGTGAGATAACAGTTCCCTTAGCTAGAGTAATTCGTGCGTATATGCAGTCCGTAATCAGTAGTACTGGAAGTGCTACGCTTATGTAATCCGTAGGTTGCATGCAAACATTGGCTAATAAATCGTTCACTGCATCTGACTGATAGTACCTGAATATTGATAGTATTGTTTCAATCTCATCAGCATCCCAGGTAATAATGCATTTCGTAACTGTACTAACGATGGCTCTTTGAGATTAGTTCGTTATCCATTAACATATACCTTTGGTATCTTCCTTGGTGAACAAATATATTGTGTGTACTTCCTGCTGTAATCTTATCTGTCAGCCCGGTCCCTTTTTCTATGAAAATCTATCAAGCTGCAATGTGACGTCACATTCGTAGCAAGTCACTAGACACCCATGGAATTTCAATGACTTGCATTACGTACTTATACCATGCATATAGATACTGTTATTCTTCCAAGAAGTAACCTTTCCAGAAGTAGCATACCCGATAATGAGATGACCTAAGTGTTCTCAAGCACGCAAACGAGAAATCGGTATTTTTCTTTCTTTAATATAACTTTCGACGGGCTTTCACGTACGTTTTTTTTACGTTAATTCGTAATATACTATATATCGGTAAATAACGTATCGTCTCTGAGAGTAAGTCACGCACTGTTGGGTAAATACACGAAGTAAATAAATCGGTCATCGACGCACCCAGAGACCTAATCTTAACAGTCATTTGTTTTCATTTTCTCGTAGAGGCACGTTTGCCGAAGGAAGACCTCAGGTATCCACACTATGCATTATTATACGATAGAAGGGGACCCTCTTGGCGAATCACGATCCCTGTTCACTATAAATCCTTCATGTTCTTAAAACGAATTCAGCCCAGGTTACAAACTGAATACTGATTCGCGAATTTCCGACTGTTGTCCCGCCTATATACACAGTTTACGTATTTCCGAATCCGTGAATCGTGACGGCCGTTTTCATGTGACCTTCCTCGCGACAAGAACCAGTTTGAGCAATCACGATTACAACGTGAATTGGGACATCTCGCTGGTATGATTCATGCTCATTTTATGTCTTATGTCGATCGATCGATTTCTATTACGTATTCATTTAAATGAAATACTCAGCAGCAAATCTTCCGTAACTACTTCCGATACGGTGTGAGCTAGAACAAAACGTTAATTTTCTCTCGTACTGATTATCAACGACGGACTTGCATTCAATACGAGTCAGTCGATTGAGCCAGTCTTATTTCCGGCCTACGTTGCCTGGATATCTCTATCACTTTCGCGAGTCGAGTTAAAAGTCGATCGTTACGATTCCAGCTATACCTTACTGTACCCCTGTGTCTAATAAATGGATAATTTTGTAAATTAGAATTATTGTTCGGTAACGTTATAGTTTCATTATAGGTCGCAACTGTTCCTGGTCATTGTCAATGATTGAGACGAATCGATAGGCTAATGCACTCATTTCATCCAGTCTCCAGATAAGCACCGTGTCTTGTATGACCGTGCGAAGAGAATGTTAATAACGATGAGATCATTAGAGCCAGTGAAAGGAAGTGATGGAGGCTTCAATTTTCTTCTCGTACAGCCAACATTCCAGCGCGCCACGGGATGCTAATATGACTCGCGATAAATGCCTACGGAAGATATCGGAAGTGCGCGACTTACGAGGCATAGTGAAATATGAATGGCATTGTTCGATATGTAGCGTGCAACAATACTTGCAGTGATTTTGGAATAATTATAATGTTCTACGACTGGGCAATTATATGTGTGACATAATATAATCTACTACTAATCTGTAAGTATACTATAACGCTCGATCAGAAATGTCGTTACTGAGCTTTAAGTTTGAAAATTGTTTAAATACAGTCGGATCTTATCTATAATACTCAAATCACCCGGACGATCACGGTACAATCTTTACGGTCGGGTCAAGCGGATCGCATCTTCGTCTAATGGGTTATGAGAACGGGAAAGCAAGAAAATAACTCGTCTTTACGTATAGGTACAGTTCATTTAAATAGCGGTTTCTGCCGGCTACGTAATAAATGTTCTTGAATACCGTCCGAGAGGAGACTATCCCGCAATTCTCTCACTCTTCGAATCCGCGATCCCTACGAGGAAGTTGTACGAAGTACAACAACCAACTATCCGAGGGGTTAAACCCGGGATTATACTTCGGTACGGGTTTCTGATTGAAATTGCGTTCCGAGAAAAGATATCTGGAGATGCAAAATTCCACAGGCGTTACGATGATTCATTAGCCCTTGCCCAGGACAATGAATGGATAGTTTCGAAAATGAATTTCAAATTTTAGATTTTATTTCACTTCAATTGTCACGGTGCCTTTTGAACGAAATTAAAATATCAGAAGCTTTATTTATTTCACTGAAGGAATTTGCGCCATCCTGAATTGACTATCTGGAATTGATCGAGAGCGAGACGACACTCGTGTTTATGGGCTGGGGTCCAGGAACGTATGATTGCATTGTCGTAATTTACTGCGTCTCGAAAACTACCCCTCCAACTATTATTTATAGTATTAGAAGGGATGCCATTTTTATCGCCCGTATCGTCGTCCAGTCCACGGTGTTTTCGAGCAAAGGATCTTTTCGAGGCCCTTTGACTCTCTATTCATCAATCGAACGCCATTATATCGGCTGACCAAGAGAGCGCGTGTTCCACGTATTTCTTTACTACGCCAGAGACGGGATGAGGCGTTTGTCAGGCAGGGATGAAAAGTGATACGGATCGAGGAGGTCAAGCGATTCTGAATTCTCACCATTCCTGTAGTCCTGACTGATCCCACGGGAGACGAGCGTTAGCCAAACTGTCTGTCGGCGGAAGCGCCAAACGTATAGGAAGTGGGTATAGGCTGGTACCGTCTCCGTGAGCAAAGGCTTCTGAGCGAAAAAGGGAAATGAAATTCTTCTTGTCGCAGGCTATAGGTTGGTTCCCTTTATTGTTCTCCTGGTGAGTACCGTCCTATAACTTTCTTCCTCGTGAAATGAAGCCCTCGGGGCCTTCGAGCGCCATTACGTCACTGTTCCAATCATTGTAGAAAATGCGAAATATCTTATTCGCCAGAATCTCGCTACTAGACCGTGATGACGACACCAGAGAGTTACCTTTTTTTTGGTTTCCGTAAAAATCACTGGCCCCGTTTCGAAAGCGATCAATGACGATTTGTGATGTCATCGAGAAACGTAATTTTTTTTTGTCGTGGTCATTCGACGTGACTATCGTAATGCACCGTTTCGCGTTCAATCGACGACAGACAGCGATGGGTTGGTACATCGTCGAAATTCTCCCCGGAGGCGGATTCTCTTGCTCTCTCTTTCCCTGCAACGGCACAAAAGATTCGCATGAAAGGAAAAACCTGTTTTCTTGAAAACTGCCAGAAGAAAAAAAAGGGACTCCATGCTGAAGCGAGCGTAGCCAAGTGGAAAGTTTAGTCGCGGCATCAAACAGTTTTCATTCTCGATGTCCAATAAAACTGTAACTTAGTGACGTGCCGTTCCGCTTACGGACACAGGGGGTGACACGCGGAAAAGTTCGGCGTAAGTCCTTCGGACTTCTTATGCAAAATCATGGAGTCTCTGCTGCGGAATGCTGCGAGAGATTTATAAACTGCGATAATACAGGATTTCCTGTAGTACCTTCGTAAAGTGGTGATAACGAATATTCAGTTAGCCCACACGATGAGACGAACGGTAATCGCGAGAAAAATATACGATCCAATATTGCATGCTGATTAAAACTGTATCGTGTTAGATGACGTTCTTCATAATTGTTCCAGTTCTTGCAATCTTCCATACGGTTATATCGAGAAGGTAGAAGATCAATCGAGTCTTTACGAATAGACGCAATCACTTGGAGGATTAAGGAACCCTGGGCTGCTTATACAGATACGTTATCATTACTGAAATTACCGCCTAATCGTAGCGGGCGATAACTCACAGTACGATTACAAGTATGGTTCGAAAAATGAAAACAAGGATGCGGAAGTTATTACATAAATTTATAAAAAATAAATTACACCGTGGGGCAGCATCGCCGAAGCTGCATCGTAAGATTTTATTACGCGACGGTCAACGAACGTGAAATGTTTCGTAGCCACGGGATGCGCCTTAATAACGTACCGAGAAATATAATTCCAGCGAAAGCGCGAAAGATCGCCATCGATCTCGAATAATATTCATTAAACCCCCAACAGCGTCTCAAGTAGATCCGCCCCTGGTATCACTTGCACACGCAAGGACTCATCAGGCTTTAATAATATATATTCGCTTATGCCTTATTTTTGAGGTTAACAAATTTTTAGTGCTACAAGGAACATAACTTCCATCAAGCGCATAGGAATTTTACTCCAGATCTACTCGACATGGTCCGGCACTTCTCGTATCTTAGGGAATCCAATCTGGAGAAATCCGTGAACTCATTTCCCTTGGAATTCTATGGTCACCCGGAGGAATTGGTATTGCAAGGAATATTGTTTGCACTGACCAACTACTCAGTCAGGTCGAGAATCAATAGCTGTTTTATGTACCGAAACCCCACACGTGTTTGCTGCAGTCCAAGTTACCCGCTCGTGCGACAGCAAACAATTGATCTGTGTGTATTGCCCTCGAGCCCTGGCTCTAACAACTCGGACAGTTATTGGTTTCATCGTATATCAAGTACCATATCGTTTTACAATCTCCCTTGTCCCTAAATCAGCCGGGCTTGAATATTCTCATCCCAATTGACCCGCTGGCTCGCCAAATTGGCCATCCCATCTCGCTGGACCAAACGAACCCTTTCTGAATGACAGGTTTGCAGAAATATTTTACAGAGACGTCGCTTACATATAATCCTATATATTCTTTTTTAATCTTCGATCGTTAGACGGGAATTTGGAATTATCCCGGGATAAATGCGAAGAGGATACTCAGTATCCGGATCACAGACGGTCTGGATCTCTGAGAAATATATTCACAAGCCCTATACGTGCTTGTCTTGTAATATCTTGGACTTCTCTTTTTCAGGTTACGGTTATGATTGGGCATGCAATTAGACACGAGGTATAGCCACCAGCGATTCTGCGCGTTTGGACAGTGACTTCAGTAGACCCTACGATTGACTTTACGCATGTCATGCCGTCACGCCGCAACGTCAGTACCATTTTGAAGGGCCATCCTTTTACAAACAGATACGCAAATAAGTCCCCTTGAAGTAAAACTGATGTCCCTTTTAACGTGACGTCATTGGTCCCTCCGCGACCTTTACCAAAATACGATCGCTAGTGGCTATTACCTCGTCTATTTGTATCATCGGGGCAGATGGTAAATGTGGTAGCAGGACACCGTTTCGTTCATTGGTGGAGCACATAGCAGTGATTGGATGAAATATTATGGTCTATAATTTTCGCAATCAATAGGGAGCTATGGCTTAAATAAAACCTTCGAATAAAACTGTATTTATCCTTGAGCGTAACTGATACTAAGTTTGTGTACATTCTCGTTAAAGTTAATGGTACAGTGAGCGTAGACCTTCAACAGTAGGACGACAACCTTGTGGCATATGTGACATTACGAGGGCAATGTGCACTTAGGACTCAAGGTAGAGATCAGTGACCATTTAAAATATGCCCAAATTGATTCGGTCCTGCGCGGAGAAGGGCTTGCTGAATGCTAAGTGCATCCGAGTGTATCGGTGAGCATTCGAGAGCTCAGGACATGGAGGCAGGGAACGTGAAACTGACCATAGCTTGTTTTTGTTGCAGTACATGGGTTCGTTTCCCGTGGCGAGTCCCGACATTGCCAGCCGAGCGGAATTCGTACGTACCAAACTGGAGACACTGAGAGTGAGTACATTTTCGAAAATTCTTAATAATCAATCCTGAATAAATGATTGTGATATCGTAAAGACGAACGATCCTCGCGAACGTCTTTGGGAATGAATAAAAACTCTGTGGTTGCGTCGAACGCCGAATGACTATCTGGTGCTATCAGTTGTGCACGGGAGCTTTAGGAATATCGTCGTGAGCTCAGAGTGGTATCACGTTGTAACAAGGAAAGCGTCGTCCTCGAAGGCTGCGTCGTTTGTCTTAGGCAGCGCCGTTGCTCTCTGAGAAAGTTTACGTTTGCCCAGGAGCCTTAATGGTGGTAATTGTTATTCGTTCTTTATTCGAGATCGTGGTAATTTATAATGCCGGACAAGGGCTGCTACGTGACTACGCGTGACAAGGTCTCAACGAGGACCAGCCAGGCACACCTAGAATTTTATCGCCGCCAGACAGCAAAGATTAATATAACTCTCTCGCCAATTTTCTCCCTCCTTTGGTGGTGGCGACACTCCATACCAATAGTTATATATGTGTGTATATGTGTGTGTATATATATATGCAACAATGCCGAGGCTACTTTATAGCAGAGCGTAACGGTTTCTGATGGCGGTGGTTGCGATAGTGGTTAAATGTGGTGCAGGGGTGGTAGTAACCGTAAGACAGATTATACCGGTACGCCTTGGCGCATAATAAGAATCAATAAGATCCCATCGAGGGATAATGGCCTGACATCCCCCCACCACCATTTTCACTTTGTTTGTTTTCCGGTTCCGCATGCATGATGAATTCGGAATTTTATATTCAAATCCTCGCGCGAATCCGATATCGCCTCTGAGTATCTGTCCAACGTGACATAACTTGCAGTGAGAATTTTGCTCTTGGGTTTTCGGGCTGGATAAAAAAAAATCTTTTTTCTTTCCAAAGACCTCATTTAACACAGCTTTCAAGAAGAAGCAACTGTCCGTCGTGGATTCTAATAGTTTTATTCATGTAGGTATAACTTGGTAAAAATGGAATTCTGAAAGATGTGAGTTATCTTGAAAGTCCTCGAGGTTATCCTTATAAATTATGGGTAAGAATGGAATTGTCACCACTCTAAGATTCAGGTTTGGCTATAGTGAAGTCTTACGGTATACGTGGAAATTTATGCAATTTGGAATTTACTGAACAATATTGTATATATGCATATTCGAATAGATCGATGCTCGAGGTACCTAATATTATAAACCCATGGATACACATCCTTGTAGGGATCGATATCTATTTCATTATATACAATTCAAAACACGTACCACTCCTACTGCTCAATAATCCTATAGGATCCGCTTTTACTCTGTATAGATTACTTCCTCGTTTTCACGAACCCACAAATCGCCTGGGAAACTACTTAGAATAACTTTGACAATATTTGCATTTCGCTGGGATACATATTTTTTTTCGGGCTGGAAAGTTAAACGTACAGGATTTTTGTGTCTGAAAAAGAAAGTTATAGACTGTTGTCATATTTTCGCTTGAAAGATTTATGAAAATCATTGCTACGATTTCCACACGGAGTTTGGAAAGTGGCCACGATTTCGAAAGGATCGATCGCGCGCTAAAGTCTTCCAAAGTTTAGCCGCAATTCTTTAACGTGATTTTCCATATAGAAGTTCCGCATCCCGATATCGTATAGGTATGAGTCAATAATTACTGATGACATGAACACCCGAGACATCAGTTTCTACGCAGCGACCAAACGCCCGTGATACCAGTAACTTCGTAAGAAACAATGGACTTTTGACTTTTTATAAAAAAAATAACGAAATCAATTCGTCTCGCTCATGTTCCAATAATCTCGCATGGCTGCAACTTCGAATTCCAATTTACTATCGTGACATTTGAAAAATTGTCATTTTCAATGTTATTGCATATCTTGCCGTCGAACCGTGTAATGGTGCACTGCAAACGAGGGCATCGACACATTGCGGCAGTGCACTTATAAACCGAAGTAAATAAAAACTGCTTTATTCGATACCGACTGCTCCCTGCATTTATGCAACTCTCCACACACGCGTGCTTTAAAGTACCTAAAAAATATTCTCCGTTAAATATATATATTAAATGTATTCACGGATCTCTCAGCACTGGCAGATCTATAGATATTCGTTGAATGCTCATGAAGTTGCAAGGATGCACTGAAGCACCGTTAGACGATCAGACGCGAGACCAATTTGTTATAAAAAAAAAAGGGGGAAAACCTATTGCAAACCACTCGTATTCCCTTATCCATCCACAATAATAAATAGCCCGGCTTCGTAGCCCGGAGGGGATCGCTGGAATTTCGAGGCAGCGTTTCATCAGGCTGAATGTTTGCCTGGAGGGCAAGTGTGATTTGCGAAGGACGAAAGCGCGTTCGTGCAAATGCATCTCATGTCAGTCGCGGTTGGGGGTTGTTCATACAGGAGATGATGCAAGGGTCCAGGTTACGCTTGGGCATTTTATGAAGGCATTAAAGAATATCTCGTGGCATCCCTGCTCCTGATAGCATGCCATTAGACACTGATGGGCAGATTTGCATCCGCGCGCATCGCGCAAAACGGCGGCTCTTAAAGTTCGCAGTTCGTTTAACGTTACGGTGCGTGTCGTTTCCTTGGCGATGTAGTTCTGACGTTTCCCGCGAGTAAGGCGCTGCAGTAGCACTCGGACGTAGAGGCAGGATTGTGGAATTTTAAGAAATCGTATAGGGCCACTACTTACTCTTGATTAAGGACGTAGGGTCGAAGAAGGTCGCTGCCTAAGTTCACGCTTGATAATAAGTTAAAGCGAGAGAAGTTGAGATGAGAATAAAAAATGCGAGGTTTATTCTTTCCATTTATCTCCGTGAAATATTCCATCTCTCGTTTTCTCAGTCTCTCTCGTCCTAACGTTACTCGACGCTCTCGCTTCTTCCGTCCCTCTAAACCAAAATATCTTCTGGCCCTCACCCTTAGGTAAAGAAGGTGGACCCCACGAGAGATGTGGGTACCTCGTAGCCTCGCGTTGTATTTCATGCATAATTAATGCAGAATTTGTTCATTTTTCTTTGGCGCGCAGCGCGCATTTAAGGGATCAGATTTTTAAGCTGTGTTTACATAATAGCTACGCGAATACGGCAAACGTAATGAGGCGAAAATTACGCTCGGCTGACTCGAGGATGGTAGAGGGATAAGAGAGAATGAGAGGGAGGAGGAGGAGGAGAGAGAGAGAGAGAGAGAGAGAGAGAGAGAGAGAGAGGGGGGGGGAGGAAGAGGGAGAGAATATAATACTTAAACTCCTCCCGATCCTCGTCGAGTGCTGGCGTTTCCTGTTTCTTTTACATAACAATGCAAGTAAATAAGAGAGAAAAAAAGCCGCGTTATATCGGTGCACAGTTCCGCTCGACATTTTGTTAGATATTACCAAAGAATGTACCTACCCTCGCGAGAGGCTGGGACCCCGTGGGTGGGCTATATTCGTACGACTTTTACGGGACGTGGACTTGGCAGCCGGAGCATCCCTAGCTGGAGCAGCAATATCAGTAACAGCAGCATTGACCGTTCCATGCTTTTGAGCCTTCCTTTCTTTCAGTTTCTTCTTCTCTTGGGAATGAAAAACTCATGCTAGGACATTTATATCTTCAGCATATCTCTCTCTCTCTCTCTCTCTCTCTCTCTCTCTCTCTCTCTCTCTCCTCCCTCCCTCCCTCTCCCTCTCTCCCTCTCTCCCCCTCTCCCCCCTCTCTCTCTTTCTCTCTCTCTCTTTCTCTTTCTCTATCCTATCTCGTAATCTTGCGAATTTAACGATCCGTTAAACGGCGCTTAACTCTACTTCACGGAAATCTATATCCTCGAAGCACCATTTGGATTTAGGTACTCATTCGGGTACCTGCTACTCATTGGGAATCAAATTATTTCTTTCTAGGGATAACAGGTATTGGATCTTGATATTGCCTACGTACGTATTTACCTATTACAGAGGTTGCAACGACTCGATAGAGAGTAAAGGAAAGTCTCGTGTAGGTTCGAAGGAGAGATCTACCCTTCGCGTTGGGTACAGGATCGTATAACTAACTTTCCCTCCGATATACGAAAAGTATTTTATCACTTTCGCTTTACGAGCAATAAAGATACAAAACTACCTTGGACATCCCTCGAGTTGTCCAAAAAAATGGGTGGGGAGTGACGGCAACTCTATTGCCGATTTCAACGTATTTAACTGCTCGTATATATAATGATAAATCTTATTCCGACTATGTGCTCTCATCCTTTGGACTCGATGCTATTCATATAATAAACCCGATGGTAAATATTGATTTCGTTTGGAGAGTTACGAGCTCGTCGTAAAAATTCAATGTCTGCGCAATCGCACGTGGAATATTCTTGATTTTGCATTATGGCAGGGATATCCTGATATTGCCGGTACCTAAGATCAATGGGACGTGGGGATGATACGATAAACTTTCTATTCTAGATTTTTACTAGTTTTCCTTATAGCTGTATACTTGTGCTCGGCGCGTATCACGTATCAGGTTACCTGCTGCTTATTTTTCATACCCGGAAGCTGCCGCGGGTAGAGAACGAAAGAAATGGTATGGAGTTGGTGGATTCAATTGACGAGTGGCTCGAATTCCATCAATCCCAATGAAAATACTCGCACCTTCGGAGCGCGATCGGCCACGGTATGCATGTCAAATTCAGAGGGTTCAAAAGGTCCTGGAACCGAACCTCCAGGAACTTCGTTCGTTCATAACTTGCCAAAGGGATTCGAAGGATTTAGGAAGTTATGCGACCGGGCTATTCGTGATCGAATTCTGATAGAGCTTGACCTCCTCCAAGAGAATTCAATCTAATGAATTCGTTACGTTATTAGGGTGCTCGTGATTGGTATTAATATCAAACGTTTATCCCATTGCTGAGCTGCCATGCAAATATTATGGACCGCATAAAATCTGTAGAAAAACATGAAATAATCATGACTCGTGTAATACGTACATTGCCATATGATAAATTATGTCTATGTGAAGGGTGTATTTATTTTAAAAAAATGTAAGAAGGTATATAAACGATATAAAGTTTATCCAAGAAGACTCCAATAGTATAATCGGAATTCAATGTCGAATCGAAGATCCAAACCGCACGGGAATGTAATTTAATCGTGCGGAAGAATCCAATAACTACATTCTTTGGTGGATTTGAATATTTGCACAATATCGAGGTAAGCCGATTATTGGTTACGGAGACAGCGGACACGGGTTTTCTCTTTCCTTCGATTTTCGAATCTAATTCATCTAAGCCGATTACCATCGATTATGTATGTGTATATATATATATACCCTTAGATATAATTGACGTAATCAAGGCTGCTATGGAATGTGGATTCATAATTGAATAAATACATACGTCCTATGGTAGCGATCCTCTTGTCAAAATACCATTCTGAGTTAGTGCAATTGCGCAGGCAACGTGGGAAAAATTATGTCGCGCATTTCTAACGCGGGTGACACTAAATTTCTTGGTTTTATCGGACAGCCAATAAACGCATATATATGGCAAGTGGCCACATATAAGGACAAGCAGGCCCATTAAATGTTTATTGAGACAATATTTCTTTTCAATACGCGGAGCTAGATATCCAACGTGGTTATCTTGCATGGGGGTATAGACTTACGTGTGTATACGGGGTGAGCTAAAAAAATTCATCGAATTCTTTCGGTAATCGCGTATCCTTTTATTAATGAGAGGGAATTGAACGGATCGTTCATTTTTCGCGAATCACTTCGAGTCAATGCGTGTGGACATAGCTAATGCAATTTCATGAATGCTCCTTATGATCATAAATGATTTTTATCACCGGTTACATATTCAATATCACTGCCAAGCAAACAGATAAACTCATCGCGAATATCGAAGAGCGCCACCCCGTGCGGACTGTCCATTTCATCTGCAAGAAATACAATTGCATCCATCTTCCTAGCCTCTTTAGCCACCCTATATATAGGCGTAGAAGGCGAGGCTATAGGTATGCCTGGTATTAGGGCACGTTGAGGGACGTGAGAGCATCCATATTGATTTCAGGGGTGGCCACCGTCGTGGTTTGGCACACTATTCGCTATTCCTTATCAGAGAAAGGGTGCTGGGGAGAAGTTTAGCGGGGTTCAAGCCCCACGTCAAGTTTCCGGTATCTTCGCTACACTCGTATCAGGACTCCGAAAGAGCAGATTCTTATTACATCCCTCTCACCCCCTAACGAAATTGCATAATGTAATCAGCGGGCAGTGTGATCGATAATACTTTGTTTAACCTTTCTTCACCCGCCCTATAAATATACATTCCCTGGCAATGAGAATATTCTAGCTTGGCTTTTTTTTCCAATTGATTATCACGGCACATGGTCACTGACTCATCTGTCTTACGCATAAGAAATGGTTCTTCCTAAGAGATGAATATTGCGTAACGACAAATTCAGTTAATCACACCTAACGAGTACAATGAATTTTATGCAAAACCTATTGCGCGCGCGATGAAAACATTATTTGGTCTATCTAGTACGAATGAGTATGAGGACACGAGCGTGAAGTTACACAAGTCTTTAACTCATTCGTACTAGCCAGATACAACAGTTTCTGTAAAAAAAATACTCAAAGAAAACACCTTCTGGCCTTCCTTTTTTTTACGAGAGATGGCACTGTTAACCAGTTTCAAAAATATTTTTTATTAGATTTCCCCTTGTTTTAAAATATTTTATATGCCTATTACGTCACTGTTGTAAATTTTTAGGTAACTTTATGATCATTTGTCCAAAAAAGTAATATTTTAAGTTGTCCTCTGACGACACACTATTTACGGGGTATTACTTGAGTATTTGTTAAAAAAAGAATTATTTACGAAAACGGGAACGAGAGATATGAGGCTCCATTAAATATCGTGAATTTCGTCTGAATCTTCTTTGAAGAAGTCACATTTAAACTGTCGAGATATTCCGGGATCGCGATAGTAACCTTAACGTTTCTCTCCACGTATCTAGAGAATTCTAAAGGTTGCCAGCACTGTCTAACCGGAGATTCGCAACAACGCTTGTCTCAGCGCAGATGAAACTTTGTCTAGGCACGAAGTTGACACTCGGAGTAACAGAGGGGTGGCACGTGGGTGGGGGACGGATGTGTGTATTGGGACTGTTACCTAGGTGAAGTGGTCGCATAAGGAGTGACGTGGGTATAGACACATATATATGGGGGATTCTCCGAAAAGGGATTTTACGGGAAGAGAAGAACGTCAGGCTCGGGGTAGGACGGTGCGGGGAAACGTCGAGTCCTTTGTGAGAAACTGCGAACAATGAGACGCAATCACATACGCTGATCTCTCATCGACACCGTTTCTCACCCCATCGAGAGTGCCGGCCTTTCTCTCGCCCTCTCGCGAGCTCTTTGTAGGCACTTTTATTGCGCCAAACCTATTTAACCTTCCGCGTTGGATTCATCCATTTTTCTTCTTTCCCGATTATATGCCGGATAGTACATACAACTAACGTTGAGATTTCGTTGGTCGTCGACGTCATATCCTCCCCGTCCCGCTTTACCCTTCACCTCTCACTCGCCTCCACAGTCTCGTTTCCCCAAAGCTTTAATGCCATTATGCGTTTCACAGGCGCGCACTCAGCTCTTTTACATCGCGACAGTCGCCGCGCGATGTATCTATATAAGTCTACCTATGTACTATATACAAATATTAAGCCCTGCTCGTCGATTGTAGGCCGACTTTACTCTGGCCTTACAATTCTTCCCAATATACCGTCGATTTTGTCGGCTGGTATCCAATTGTACAATTTTTTTCCTCAGTCATTTACTGCCTGAAACATTATCAGCGGTACAGACGGCACGAGTATGTACGTTTGTTAGTCACGTAATTTGACGACATTTTTTTTTCTTTTCTTCATCACGAACAATTTCCATGACCTCGGTGCGGTCGGGAGAGCTGACCGTGCAACGCGATTCCTCGATGTTCAATGGCGCAAAGTACACAGTCGAAAATCCAGCTCGAAAAGCGAACGGCACGAGCTTGAATTTTCACGTTGCCACCATTGTTCGACGGGTTCCCGGTTGGTAGGGGGTGGCGTACAATGGCGAGAGAAAAAAGTTATCCCCCCGTCGCGAAACGTCAATGACGGCAGATCTCGCACGGGGCGATATCCAAACGTCACAGGATCATCCTCTTTCAGGAATGTAGGTCAGGCGGGCATTGCTTGATGACGTTCTCATTAAACACCTCGTAGGCGGCCCCGCTCAATGGACGCCGAGATTGCCGTCTTTAGCACACCCTTACACACGTGACCCGTACCCTTCTCACCTTTTAGGTACCCTGCGTATAACTACATATATCTATCCTACCTACCTACTAACAACTCGCTGCTTCTCACCCATACCCTATACACCAGAACTCCCCTTATTCTCCCTTATACTTTAACACATAAGTCTACCAGAGCTCCAACAGTCCCAAGGGTCGTTGAACTTTCATATGTTCCCCTCCTCCCCCTAACCCTCGATTCCGCAACGAATGTGTGCACCAGGAGATATATACTGAATCGCTTCGAGGCCTCCTGTCCGTAGGTGTATGTATATACTGTATTATTATATATATACATATACAGTTACTACCTGATGCTACACATTACCTACTGGCATGTGTACAGGCACACACTATACATGGCTTAGGTACCAACCTCTGTAGTTGACTACTTGAATATACTTGGCTAGCTGTACACACTGTACAGGCGGCGATACAATGCCTCGAGTATCATTGCGGCGCACCGCTAAGACTTGCCATCGTTATTTCATACATGGCTGTAACCTGCATCACAATGACCCAGCGTCGGCATCAACACTCCTAAACGGGTTCAAAACTTTTATTCATAGATTGCGATAATAGATGATAAACTTTTTGTAAACTGCTTGTATGGCTTAACAATGCTTTTGCATTTGTGGTAGTGCCTCGGGGTATAAGATTTATTAGACTTTTTGGGGTTTTCGGTATTAAGGGGGCTGTGCTACGCCGGAGAACCGTAGTGCAGGTGTACGGGGCTGCTCTAGGATTTCTAGTGGGGATTAGTGGGCGTTTGTCATCGCCGTGGAATATGAGGCTGCTACGTTGCACTTGGGATTAGGTAGCCGTTTGGGTGCCGGTCGCGTTTTGAATCTGCCAGCCAGGAGAGTAGACCGTAAGGGAGCCCGGCAAACTTTCTAATTTACTTACGGGCTAATACCAGCTGCCTAACGTGCGACCGTACTCCAAAGTTCACAGGGCTGGCACATACGTAACTTAAATTAACACAGGTCATGAATTTCACGTTTATAATGTCGACTCAATGGTCCGGTGCTGGTTTCTCTATTGGCTAAATCATAATGCATTCCTACGCCTGAATGGAGGTTGGATTTGCTTATCGGTTTATTAGGCCAACGTGATACTCGATTTAATGGGGCTGGCAGTTGTGTGTACGTTTTATTTAATACTTCTATTGTATCTGTAGATATGTTTTTTAAATGTTTTATGATATTAAGATTTTTTGTTTTCAATGTGCTACAGAGTTTCCTGGTAATTTTCAAGCAGTAATTTTGTATTGTAAATGACGGCTGGACGAGGCTGGCGAACGAGCCGCTGAAAATATACTCACACCCCCTTTTTAGGAATGGGTGGTTTTATCGTCTGGGTACGCACGTTACTGGGCGGACATAGATTTACATCTTTGGGACTGGCTGTTTTCGGGGATTACGTGCCGATGACACGTTAATATATATGATCGTAAAACTTGCGAACCACACCCCCTTGGTTCGACTCACCCTTCGCTCGAGTCGCTGCTCTATAGGTGGCGTGTTGGGGTTGAAAAAAAAGAGGAGGAAATTCAGGTGACGTTGAAGTTGCTTTAAAAAAGATGAGGCTATGAAAGTTTTTCATAGATCACATTGGCCGTAAGAAAGAATCTCAACATTGAATTGGTTTGCTAAATCTTAATTCGTTGGTATAATTTGAGTCTTGACTTTCGATCTTGTATCACGTTACTTAATTAAATTATTGACGGATCATGGGATAATGAAGATATACTATATTTCCTTTAATTAGCGATCTAACCGTACGCCAATGCAGACCTAACGCGAAATAACGAACGAAAACGATACCCAATTGTTTTATAATCAACGAGACCGGCGATATCGTTCTCGTTTGTTCAGAAATTAAACTCCATTGTATATACAGTACTGACAGAACGTGCAGGAAATGAGCTTTCGGATAATAGAATTTCAAGTACGTGTTTGTGTAATTTGTTTTGTGGCTTTCATGCTGAATGCGAAGAAATAGATTGTCCGTATTAGACTATAGATATATCGGACAATTGGTTTCAGAAAAGAAATCGGAGTGGACGGAGAAATGTAGATTGGATAAATTTATCAAGTGCGCTAAGCCACAAAAGAAAAAATAATGGTGCAAAATGCGTTAAAGAGAATTTTGCAAAATATATTAGGTAATCGGGACGACGTTGAAATACCTTAGGAAATACCAAAACGTTGCATCCTGAATGATATTTTATAAAGACTCTCTTGAATTTCGTACTCTCTGAAATCTCCGTCCCCTCCACATCCGGTTAAGCTCTGTTCTCTCTTTTATTAATCGAATTCTGAATCGTTGCGACGCAACGTTGCCCGGATTATTCGGATACTCGAAATTCCATTTCAGCAGGTATTTCGTGCTGTTTTTGAGAACGCGCGTCTCTATATAAATTGGAAGTGTTAATTCGTAAAGGGAACATCGCGTGTGCAATCGCGACAATCGTATTGTCGAAATAATGCAATTAGCGAATTTTGATTAATTATTTTTCGCGAATATTTGCCGCAGGTGAGTTGGCAGCGTTAATGGAAATTGATATTCGTTTAAATATTATCTCCCTTTGTCACTATTAATTAATCGAAATCATATGGAAATATGAATCCGGTCATTGTCGAACGCAATTTTTCTTTGGTTTATACAGCTTCGACCTGTTGGATGATTAGATGCCAAGGCAAATTGATACTATTTCCACTTTACGTAATTCGACGAATTACGATACCGTATATAAATAATTCTTTCGGGTCTTTGCTTTTTCCTGCATTTAATCATCGACGATCATATATTTCTTTTTATCGCTTTATTGCCGTGTTTGATCACGCTTTTCTTTATTACTTTGGTTGCTTTATTGTGATTGTCTTTCTTTTTCTTCTTTTCTTTTCTCCTCGAAATTTCTTTTCTTCCTAGTCGCGACAGACATCGTTGGTTCTCGTACCATTTTTCATTTCCTCGCCAAAAGTTCCATCCGTCATTCGCACAACGACGCCATACGTAAATTACTAAAATGTTAGAATTTTGTCAAACATCCAATGTTTCCTATAGAACGACTAACTTTTTTTCCCAAGCGATTTCAAAAACTGGAAATTTTGTGTATGTATCTTGTGATGAATAATAGGAATTAATTCTAATCCCTAAATCTTAGCAACAGCACGAGCGTAGGCGTGTTAACGGATGTTACAGCAAGCATGTCGTGTTCTGACCCCATTACCTACCGTGACCTCATAAGTAAGGGCGGCCTTGCGTGCTCACCCCGTTTCCAGGCTGGTCTTTATTAGCCACACTAAAGAATAGCCCCGCAATATCCCTCCTTACCATTGGCATTCATATATTCACCAGAAGTTCCTCGTGTTACGCTTCTGAAGAACAATCTGCTATTTTCAGCCCCGAGCGTGCAGTATAAGACCAATATCAGTGAGTTCCTCCTAGCGAGTACTAAAAAAAAAGGCTCGATGAAAACAGGTCAGAACCGCGGCCTTCATGGTGTTTCAGAACTTGGAAGGTGGTCAAGGAGACCAGTCACAATTATCTATAAAAAGTATGCATAAGAGGATGTATTGTGAATCGCTAATGATGGAATAATCCTCAACTGCAGGGAAAATATCAATAAGGGAGGGCAACATTTTTTTAGTGGAGGAACCACTATTTCCTGATTTTTGTATGACGTAGGTCATCGAGATTGTTTTTAAGGCCCTGTTAGGGGTAATGTATACAGACGTATACAGTCACGTTTTTGAAGGTGGGTACTATTGTAAAAGTTTTTTTTTTTTTTTTTTTTAAGGAGTAGACTACTTCTATATACCAGTCTTATATGCACACGTAGGGCCGAAAGCCCCCATAAAAAGCAAAATTGTTTTATATTAGAATCCATTTCACCTTCATACCCACTGTACAAAATGTATGTACATACAGAAAACTTCCATAGATCTCTTTCCACGAATGATCAAGATCGTGGCTTTTGATTTCACAAGGAACCCGACAAAGTTGCCGAAACTGGTTGAATTATTAATGAAAATAATGAAGAGAAACCGAGCACTGCGCTTACCTACTCACTTTACAGTGTGGCGCTTGATTAAATTTTTTTTTAAATTTCCACCACAGACAGTACAGCCTATGATATCCAGGTAAAGTGGAAGCTTTAAAGTGAAAAGGACACCGCAGGCTTTTCTGCTCAAAATCTGCACGAGGGTATATCACAAATTTTTTCTGCACCAAATTACTGTTAACGAATCCATGGTGTAGTCGTTCGACGTCAGAGAAAATTGCACTTTTTTCCATTGTTCACATATCTATATCCATTCACGAATTTTTCACTCGACCTTCGACCTTTCACGTATGGTAATTCCGTCTGTTACATTGAAACGTAGCTCGCTCATGGTTTTGCCGTATTTAATTCGCCCGTAGACCGAATTTAACACAGCAATATTGCGTGAGCACAGGAATGAGCTATAGTCGACTATGCACATGCGGTCATCGCAGTAGGATTCTTATCCGGTGGTCTTCAGTGCTCTGTACATGATAAAAAAAAATTTTCATCGAGAGCTTTAACGTTCAGTCTCATGAAAATGACCAACCAACGAAAAGAAATCGTAGCGTATGTCTCGTAAGAAATTTTTAGAACACCGACTACAAGGATTTGTATAATACGCAATACAATTTTTATATAGAACTTTTGTTATTGTCCTGTGGACAGCACTTTACAGTATAAGTTGAAAGTTTATAGCCTATATAGCTGCTTATGTCGTAATTCATTCATCATTACGTCCATCAGTTCTCTACAGTGTGGACCTAGCGAACCGAACAGACTGTACCAGTGTATATTTACAGTCTGCAGTCTGTGCGCTGTTCCTACTTTAATATCCTGCTGTTGGCTCTGTGAAACGCGCAGGGCACTACAGTGGGATGAGAAAGGGTTTGGCGAACGTGGATGAAAAGGAGTCGGAGAACAGACAATCTCCACAAGGAGATTTTCGATAGGAAATCTCTTACAGAGTGTCTTATGTACTTACACGATCGATCTTCCAAGCGGCGGTGTTCGCCCCGGCATGTTTCGTGTAATCTTGTTCTGGTTTAATCCGCTCATAATTAAATAGACTTATCGACCGAGAATAAGATCGGCATGCCGATGATCGAGTATAATGTCAATAAAAAGTAAAATCCATCCTCTCCGCATCGCACCCTTCAACAATTTATCATAATGGCCCTTGAGGAATTTATATGTAGACATTTTTAAAAAAATCTCTTAAATTTTCACTGGTACATACCTACTCTTCATTTTCCACTCGTACGAGGTATACAAACTTGTGTACGAATGTAGTACGAATACATGTATGTATATTATGTACAGAGATACCAACCGTATAGGGAAAGTCTCTTCAATACCGCCTACGCATCTCGTATCCATGGCTCCTTATCCGTTGAGTATCTGACAGCATTGGAGGATGAGGACGCCTTTTATTCGTATTCGTACTTGTACCCAGTGTACTCGTACGGCTGCCATACTCGTACAAGAGCGCATGTGTGTTTGGCTCATACAGCTTCAGCAGCCAGCCCACCAACAAGAGAATAGAGATCGGACCGCGATGTCTGTACCTTGCGCTGGACGCTAGCCCATCGTTTCAAAGTATCACGAATATTTGGTATCGTCGCGAGAAACCGTTTTCAGACAGCTGCCCGCCGGTTGCAATTCGAAATGGTCAAATATCGCGTAGATCGGACGACCAGAGATGTATTATTGACTTGGGTGCTTTGCAATTCTCCAAGAGGTAATCCGAGGTCGAAACGGCCGAAAATGTCTTTCGATAAATTGGCCCAGCTGAACGCTTCTGAAACTATCTAATTTCCTATCGGTAATTCCTGAGCCGTTTGGCCGTAGCTTTTGTTATAAGTGTAAAGTGTCGATCGTTATTTGCACCGATCGCTGGTAGCGAACGGTAGTAAAAGCCGAATAAACGGTGCCTCGGGAACAACGTTTATTGAAATATAACTTGGATGCAAGGTAGTTATAGAGATTTGCATATCGATGACGCGCTCGAACAAACTCATACTTGGATGCTGCATTCGGTGAGTTTAACCATACGATCTGCAAGTGTCGTGTATCCGTTCGCTGAATTATTGATACGCCTCGTATCGGCCAGATTTTCCTTTGGCTTAATGTGTCGTAAACAACTCGAGTTACTTAATTAAGCGAGTCGTTAAAGTGGTCGAGAAGGTCGCTGTTATCGAAATATAATCTTACGCTTTCTATCCCCTTTAAATGCACTTAAGTCTCGTCTTCTCTTTAGCATGGAGAAACGACCAAGGCCGCTGTAAGCGCCGCTTTCAATAATCCTGGTTATGAGGATATACTGTACGCGCATGCGCCCGACAGACCTTGCTCTGACATCTACGAATTTCCTAATAATGCACGACGACGTAAAAATATGGATGATGGCCAATAAAGAAGGATTACTACCACGGGACTGCCTTCTTACATTCAGAGCGTCTTACTCGATATTACGTCTACGGAATGGCAGATCTTACCGTTATCATATAAATTTCTGACTCTCGACTCAAGACCGTTATAATATAATTTTTTGTATTAAAACCAATTATCGCGAAGGACAATAGGCAATGCCGAATGGGGTCCATTGTTATTTTTAATAAGCAATCGAGATAGTATTATCTGTAAAATTATCAAAGGTCGATCTCAACACGTGAAGAAAATCATGGGTGATAACTTATACACAGGAACAAAAGAGTATAGCAAATTGAAGAGGGCGTTTTCAAAGTGTCGCCATACCCGACACGTGACTCAAGTCGAACCGCAGATAGAATTCAGTCAGGGCATTGCTAATCAAGTCGAGCCATCATAGAATCAAAAGAGCCACCCTATTTCCCATAGTCGCGTAATGCTTTCTGAATGTGGGACTAATTGTAAAATATCTACATCTCGATCCCACTTGTACTCGGCTGGGATTTTGCAGCTGCAATGGCGAGCTATCCTGTGCTTGCTTGTTGCCATACGAACTTGTATGCTTTCTAAGGGTGAGATTTGCCGCAGAGTGTGGGGAGATGACAGCTGGACCGTGCTGTCCAGCCTGAAGAAGGAAAGGTGGTCGAAGGGAAGTTTTGCGGTTGCTGTGAGGTATGGGGCGCCTGTGGGATGCTGTGGCGGGACCAAGAGGGTATTTACACATGAATGCGAACCCGGCTTATCGCAAGGTGAATAGGAACCAGGGAATATATTGGTTTCTCGAAGACTCGATGAAGGACAAACCGATATCAAACTTACGCGTCTAGGGATATATGCGAAGCCGGAGTAGTCTATGTAGATCCATGATATTACTATCTTGAATATACTATACCCTGTTACGTAGTACGTACTGTATTCACGTATATGGAGATAAAAATTCACAAAGCATGTGCCAATATCTTGATTGTGCATTCGCTATGCTGAAAAGGGAATTAGTTTTTGTTTGCGGAAATTTAATCTCTTCACTTCTCATATTGGTACAATCCTCTTTTCTGATATTCATTGCCGATTCCTTGCATTTGTGTTGCTTTGTTCGTTTATCTCTGCTGGCTTTTTTTATATATATATTTTTTTTTAATTACGGAAAAAAGGAACCAATATAGTTCTGGGCAGGCTAATTGGCATTGCTTGCTAATGCGTACAGTAACTCGGTCCACCCTTTGCAGTTAGTGAAGTAAAAGCGACGTAGCTGCGCGTATATCTCACGATCTCACGGCAGTACAGGCACATGCGCCCTATGCACGTGCAATCGTCACGCGCACGAAGTGTAAAGTGTCGCGAGCTTCGCTGTCATCCACGTTTAATTATATCTTCATTCGCGTTTCACGCCTCGTGGCGGTTCAGCCTTATAAACCTCAAGGTGATTCGCACTGATTAATGTCTTGAGAGACGATGTACCTAATTATCTACTGCGAACCATGAGATACAGGTATATTACATGGTTCAGAGTACCACTACTCTAAATGTTATTTCGTGAGGTTATACATACATTCATTAGCGTGTCACTATATTTGAATTACCTCCATATCGATAAGATTCGTCAGTTTACCTGCTCTTCGATGTGTTTCCGATATCTATTCAATAGGATCGATTATAACGGGACTTTCGTACTGGCATCAGGCGATGCCTGTAGGATGATGTAATTTTTATACGTAACAAGAACCTGACCAACCTACCGCGCGAGAATTTGAAAGGATGACGCGAGACGCAATCTTACCGCATTTTTCTACTCGTTTCACTCACGAGAACTCGAGATTCTTGTAAGAATCAATCCCATCCCGAAGCGCTCTCTCATTTCGTGCGAATTCATTGAGGCTGCTGTAGGTCCGATTTCCTGCAATAATCTTTCTTTCATGCTCTTCGGTAATTACACCAGTTTTTCTACCAGTACTACCAGCGCCGAGTGGCACGCCATTAAATCAGTAAATTAACTTCAAAGAGAGCTATCTATATCCTTAGAAGAAACAAGGTTACATTGTTCTTCCTTTCAGGGCCACCCGCTAGCTCGCGATGGCACGTACTAACTCTATTGGTCGTTGGATATTTATAAGGAATATTGAAATTGAAAATACAATCAATTATTTTTCCCTCGTTATAACTTTGCTGTATGGATTTTTTTTGTTTTCTAAAAAATATTTTGATTTATACATAATTACGTAGAAGCGGTAGAGAATTTTATGCGTGTGTCAGTTGGACGCATGCTGTAAAGCTGGCGTTGTTACTCTTCGTTATAATTTATAATATAAATATACTTGGCGCAGGAATTTGTAAAAAATATTATGATTTATATACGTCGTTGCGACATACTGCATAAAACTACTTGTATGCTACTTGCATAGGCGGGTTGTAGAATTGGAAGCATTACCCGCAGTATTTCGTTCACAGCAATTTACGTTCAATGTACTGCGTATCAGCTGTGCGTCTCTTAAGGAACTGAAGGGACAAGAAGAGTGTGAATGGAAAAAAAAAGGAAATTTGAAAAGAGTACCATTCCCTCTTTTCTACGTTGCTCGCAAATCACTCGCAAATTGCCGCATTCAAAATAGCTGAACGTTATACGATCTCGTATTTACTGTACAATTTTCTGGCACTGCCGACACGATACCTTCTTAAAATATGAACCCCCCCACTCCCTTATTGCCCCCCCCCCCCCCTCCTCGCCCCCCACACCACTGGCCAATTCAATTTATTTCGGATACAGCGTACACGCTTGCACTTTTATTACTATTTACGTAACGGGAGAAGGAAAAAATTAAAGTAACTGCATCGTATTTGGCACATGTTCAAGAACCCTAATATGGCGTTACACTGCATTTCGACGGTTGCATCTACAGAACATGTAGGTACACATGCACTATCAGCTTTACTGGTAAAAGCCAGATTTTTTTCCCTACCAGGAAAACCCATGCGTTTTATCTGAACGCGTGTGCGTGTGCGCTATAAATTTCTCCGCGGCAAGAGAAGTACAGCCGCGGATCCTGCAAGTTGTAGGGGGTTGTATCCAACCAGTGAAGAATCCATGGGGTTGCTGGAAGAAGACAATGGTATACCCATTTCCAAAGTGTGCCTGTTCGCATGAGTCAGATGCTACGACATCCGGCGTAAAAATAGATGGGGCGATATATTTCGATGGTACTTTATCGGTACGGTTATGAAAGTACTTTTACGTTTTTTTTTTTAAGTATAGATACGAACGTGACGGAGGGTAGAAAATTTTACATTTCGTTTGGACATCCTTTGACGATTGCTATTGAATACGGTGACTCGTATAGAATCCTGACGGATTCTGCATCTCGCTGTGACGAAGTAGGGGATGAAATTGAAGGGGAATGGTCCAAGAGGTAGAACGTGCCAGAAAAATAGGTTCGACTGTAGACGGTCTCGTACTGAGAGAACGGAAGCTCGGCCCGTCATGGTTTCTTTATGGTGAACCACGGGGGTTTCTTTGGGTAGATACCAGCAGGAAAACAACATACGTAAGGAAGCTAAGATGGCTATCGCATGTCGTATATATATGAGGGGTCGTAATATTCTTCAAAGTCTTTCCTATCAGTTTGATTTCCCTTTGTCCTCTTTCAACCTGACGATATGTGACTTGTGATGTGGATACATCGAGATTTCGCAAGAATCTCCATTCGGTGAGGGTTGTTTCCAAGAAAATTTTTTTCTGGCTACGGCATATCATCTTGCTTCAGACGGGGCAACAGATTATTTGAATTTATTTGAGAACAATATGGATCAGATTCAATTCGAAAATTATCCACCTGCGCATTTTTCTTATCCAATTATTGCTTATCGTCGTGACCAACGAGCTTCATATCTGAATTGATCAACAAGTGAATTACTAATCCAACCACGTTACAGGGAACGGATAAAATCAGTTCGTCCAATTTTCTCCAATTTTACGTGATCAGGAATGTATCTCGTTCGATGGGCAGTATCTCCCCTCGGGACGCGAGAGTGAAGGAAATTAGTTCTCGAAGATCACCGACTCTGTCGCTACGTTATTGACCGTCGTCGCGTTCCACGGGGGTTAGATGGTACAGGATGACTCCTGGTGCCACTTAGCCCCTTTATTCCCCAACTTTGTATATATCAGATTGAAGGAACATTTTAGCTCTGCGGGAATCAGAGCCATTCAGCCTGGAGTAACTGCACTTGCGAAGACTCGGGGTCAGATAAGAGATAGCACATGCGAACAGAACCCATTCACCGTCTTGTCGATGAACGATACACGGGGGGTAGAACGAAGAGGGTCCCCATCCCTTTCAAAATCTCATCCCCGTCTCATCCGCTAAGATGCCGAAGCAATATGTTTCTGAGCTTCCTGCGACATGAGGGCGCGTCTGACAGAATTGGATGAAATTCAGCCTGAGCTTGGAAAGCTCCTCATCCTGCCTAGACATCCACCCACTTTTCAGCCCCTCTTCCGGTACAAGGCTTTGGACGAAATTCTCAGAATGAACATTAAAAATCCTGACATACCTACATAAGAATGAATTTAACATACGATCCCCGTCGAGGGTAACCACGTAAAACGAAAGAGCTTGCAATGGCGAAGTACTCGAAGGTCGAAGCTTCTTAAAGTGCTTTCCATTCTAATACAATGGGCCTTGGGACTTGATCGTCCTCCTCGTTCATCGCCACGAGCTTTAAAGCTTTTAAGTTGTACTACGTGTCGACAGAATGGGAAGCGCTCTTAGGAGGTGCTTTAGGTGGGCGTGTTCCAGCACAATATAGTACCTTTTAACCGCGGAAACGGTGAAAAGCTCACTCAGCTTGGGTATCCCGCTCGGCGAGGCTTCCTCGAGAACTATCGTGGAATCCCGACAAAGCGGACTGCTGGCACGCATCCCAAACACGACGGACGCTTACATTGGTACTTTTTCGGCCGCGGCCTGATTTATTTTAAGAGCGAAGAAGGAAATCGCAGGGGTCGAACTTACATTCGCACACATACGTTCAACTTGTTGGGGTTATGCATATGTAGACGTGTTTACTCACCGTCGATAACTCTTTACGAGGTTTAGATTTATATTTAATACCAGCCTGTTGTAACCGGCTACGCTTAACGTACCGCTTTCTTTCTACTGTATATATACAGGGTGTTCCGAAACTACCTGACCTGGTGGGTATGGCGGTATTCGGGAGGTTTCACTTATCACGAAAATGACCTTCCTTTTGTTCGGAAGCTCTTAGTTTTTAAATGGGAGCAGGTCAAAGTTGATCAATTAGAGCGAGGTGTCAGCAGAAACGTAGGCTCTTACGAACTCTGAGTTTTCTTCCTTCGCTTTTGTTTCTCGTTGGCTATGGACAGTCTGAGGCCAGGCGAAGGCCAGGCATATTACATATCACTCGCTAAGAACCAGTCACGCACTAAATGGAAACTGCAATATCCTATGATAATATAGGAAATAATAAAGATCTGTCGCAGTAGGTAATTCTGAAATCAGTCACCTAAAAGTATTACGTAATTTGGTGTAAACGATAGAAGCGTACCACAATAAATCACGGAAAAAGGCCTGGAAAAAAAATATCAGTAAAAGTATCAGTAAATCTCCCGGAAAAAGTACCGGTAAAAGTCCTAGAAAAAGTACCGAAAAAGTATCGGTAAAAATCCCGCAAAAAATCCTGGAAAAAGTCCCGGAGAAAGTACCGGAAAAAGTAACGAAGAAATTAAGGATGAGAAACAGCAGGACTTCTTTGATATGAACGAGGGACATCTGTACCTCCAGGACGAGGCGAAGAGCTCCTTCCAGATCCAGTAAAACGTATAGAATAATGTAGGGGTAGATATGCAGAAGGAAGAGCGGGAGAACGTGCGGGAAAAAATACCGGAAAAAAACACCGGACAAAATCCTGGAGAAAGTGCCGGAAAAAATACCGGAGAAATTAAAAGCGCGGAATGAATAATTAAGGCACAAAATTAATCTGATTATGATATTATTTGTGCATTATGGAAATAGAGCGACGCAGATCATTCATAGAACATCGATTCAAGCCACAATCACTGTAGGGGAAATTCAATCTCAGGTCAGTTATGGATCTATGCAGCAGACTGAGTGTTTTCTTCGTAAACCTGAGCGTAATCTGCCGCAAAACATATAATTAAATACTGCATCGTTTTACCATACGTACCTGTACTTAATCTTACAGGAGACATGTGAAAGTATCTATCAGCGATTCGTCCTGTATTTAACAACTTTTATTGCAGGCATTCAATGATAATGTTATAAATAACTATGATTTCAATTCATAGATTCCTCGTAGATGTCCACTCCTTTATCTGGATACCAGCCTATGCTGCTGCTATCATATTTTTATGGATTCTTCTTTTCCTGAACACTCCTTTCTCAAGAAGTGGGCATTCCACCGGCGCATTCATAATACGTTTCAGATTTGCAATAAAAACATTAATCGTCAAATTAAATTAGAGAAGTATAGAAAGTATTAGTTCTGATATAGTATGGGATCTGAGAGAGAAAAGCAGATACATGTAACACTTTTATCTTCCACACGAAATTACGCAATACTTGTGGATGACTGATTTTGGATTTACCTACTACAACAGATCTTTATTATTCCCTACGTTATCTTAGGATATTGCAGTTTTCAGTTAGTGCGTGACTGTTCTCAGCGAGTGATATCTAATAGGCTTCGTCTAAGCGAGGGAAGAAAACTCAGAGTTCGTAGGAGCCTACGAACTGCTCCCATTTAAAAACTAAGAGCTTGCGGACAAAACGAAGGTCATTTTCGTGATAAGTGAAGCCTCCCGAACACCGCCATACCCATCGAGTCAGGTAATTTCGGAACACCCTGCATATATGTATATCCCGACTAACAATTATTTACTATGTAGTGGATTTGCGATTGATCACTCAGAAGTATAGATATAAGTATACCCAATGAAATTTATCCCATCTGTTTGTAGGCACAGACAAACTGAATTTTCTTTCGTTGCTTTTGCTTCTGGATAGCATCAATGAGGCTGCATCTGCTGTATTCAGATCACGCGAATATCAACTGTCTTAAAGTCAGAGCGCCAAGCGTATTTTTTGACAGATTACCGTTACTGGAGTTAGGCTTTAGTTTCGTGCAGCAACTTCACGCGGAACCCGTAATTCGCAATTGTTTTAAGCGACGCGTTCAGTCGCACAAAAAGCCGTACATTTGGAAACAAAGAACTTCCGTAGATAAAAACAAGCTCATTTTCGTGAGTTTTGATGCTTTGCGAACGTACGTCCGTTCATTTCCAGATACCCTGCATACATATGTGTATATTTCCTTGAACGAGACTTTCACCTAGCGTACTATTATTTATTCGCGGCTTCGACCTTACTATACATGGCGAACCCGCCATCGACAAGGAGTCGTAATCTATCGGCTTCGACGAAGTCGTTTGGATCGTTAAACGTGCCGTGAGAGAAACTTTGTTAGCAACTAAAGCGTTATTCCGTGCCCGATAGATGGATCCGATAACCAGTTAGAGGATAACGATTTCGGCTCTGAGGATCCGATACCTTTGCGAAAATCTATTTCTCTTCATCTTGTACTTTCATTGCTACACTCTTGTGAGAATGATATCTCATTTCTCGAAGCTTCGAAAATATTGAGTAACCAGTACTGATAATACGCAGGCGTCTGATCAACTGTACGAATTTAAATAAATTAATGGTTTTCCATGATTTTCGTAATAAAAATTTTTTCCAATCTCTTTTGCTTTCCGTCTACTTCGTGTTACGGTCCGAGCTCGATTCGAAAATCCCGCCGACTATTTGAATGCAGACGGAACGCTCGGCGGCACACACCACGCTTCTTCAGCTACTAAATCATGCAAATACTAATAATGGCAGAGCGAAGCGTCGGATAATCGAAATGTAAACACGAGGTGGAGGTGGTTGAAGAGATACGAAGAGAAGGAAAGAGATGGAAATAGACGGAAGAGAATCAAATAACTCGCTAGGCTGAGGCTGCAGAGTCAGAACCAGTCTGGAGTTTGTTAATGCTCATTGAGCAGAAGAGAGAATACTGACATTGTAGCATTACCAGTAGGTTGGTACCTACCTCAGGCAGTCAGGGTGAACACACCAATGCGTGTCTCTTCAAACACGACGAATCGCCTTACAAAGCTACTCCGGGTTTCCATAAATATTACAAACTATACCTAACCCCTTTGTATTTCATGAAATTTCCCATAGAAATTCACGTAGAAAATAGACTGGCGCTACTCCGAATGTACACGTGCGGCCACGATAAGACTTCTCCAATCTTTTAATATTTATTCAGTAGAAGTAATAGTTTTGATATTATGACATTGGTATTACCATGAATGGACACTATAAAAGATTCAGCTTAGCATATCATATCATAAACCCTAACGTTTCCTAATACCATCAAAATCGTCTTACGGTGCTTTCACATTGCATAAATATTTGTCCTGCAGAATATCATTGCGCAAGAACTTTCCCGCATAGATTTAAATAGATAATGTAATCCCAGCCAGAAATTTCCCATAGAGAGGAGCTTATTACTTTCCGTGGTAGGCTTACCATACATGTTGTACATCCCCTCATCTATGCTGATCCTAGGTGCTACAAGGTGCATATTTCCCTACTTTGCAACACGAGCATTCATATATTGATTTAATATGGTGTTACTTGCGCCTGGATATGCATGGGATCTTATAGAGAATTGACGATCGAAAGCGTGGCAACCACTTACTCGGCGACTCGGCACTCGTCGATAAATTCTCCACTGGCTTGTGTTCCGAGAGGAAGGGCGGTACCGTCAGGCTTCAGTGGTCCAGGCTGCATCAGGTTGCTTGCCTGCTGTATCCTACTTACGAAGATAATGGCGATTACTATTTAGCGAGGTCAATAGGCGGATGAACGTGACCGCGAAGCCGCGGTTCTACGTGCGCGTGGGCACTTGGTTGAAAATTTACGAGAGCCTTCGAAAACGTTTACCTTGGAAATCTTTCTGCCTGCCTGACTTACCTACCTAAATGGCATTTAGATCGATTCCCCTTAGACTGGAAAAGTAAAGTCCTGACTGGAACGAGCAAATCGCGCTGAAAAGCAAAAACGATCCTTGCGGCAATGTTAATCTGGATGGTTGAATATTTTTTTTATCTTTTAACTGTTTTTCTTCTACCTTTTTCGTTCTCCCGTGAGGATCGTACTTCGTATATAAAGTCCCGCGTATACTTGTCCTTCCGCAAGGCAGACGTTTAAGCCAAGCACAATACCGTAAAGTGTTAAATAATTACTGTACCTACGGATTACACTGTACTCGAAAGAGACACAAGAGTAGAGGTTCTCACGTGGGGTTGAATGATACCTATGTATATAGGTACTATACTGTTAATATTATAAGGGTGAGAAATTCGTTTATCCCAACCTTCTGACAGTTCAGATCTATCAGGATGGGAATTCCTACTCGTAGGTAACTCAGCATCTGTTTGGTATGTAATGTGGCTAGAAGATTTTTTAGTAGATAACTATAATATTGTAACACTGATCATTCGTATCTGAATCTTGGTATTCCGGATTACACTTTTTCTCTTCCTCTTATTAAATCTCTCTCTCTCTCTCATTCTGTCTATAGCAAACGTGGTTTTAACCCCAGTGAATTTCTGCAACTCGGTTCGCTAATATGCGAGCTGCTGAAAACTACCTATAATATATAATAATATCGCGTTCCTCGCATCTACGTGGGAGTCGAAATTATAATGTTGTTGCAATCCGTAAGCGTGCGTAACGCGAAACCTGCGTATACTTCCTCATTAATCCTGACCCAGGGGCACGGGGCACCATAAGACACCCCAGATCATATTTCACCCTTTCGTTTGCTGGATCTTATACATACAGTATTACACAAGCATTACCTACAGCCGGCATGCAGGGTTGCCAAGTTTCACGATAATATTCAAGCCTTAAGCTACGTAGCATTATACATTTCTATTCAGAGTATCTTCCCGTGTAAAAAAATTCGCGTCTGCGTATATTATTATTATTTCATTATTTTTTCCAACAAGAATTCATTAACCCTCCCTTTTGCAACTTTGGCATCCCCCTGAATTATGATGCTGGAAGGCGCGCTTTATGCATATATAAGATTTCGCAACGTACCGCAAGACGAGCTTCGATAATCAAACAGGAGATCGAGTACCCTCGCTTGGTCGTTACTTGCCAGTTCGCTTTCGCCTCTTTCCACGGCTGTATACTTTCCCCCCTTTTTTTTTTCTTTCAAGAAATCATCGTACCGCCATCAAGCGCTGCCGCGAACAAGTATACGGTCGATGCTGCATATCATTCATATTTGCTTAATTCGTGCTTTCTTCCGAAACAAAAGCACGTCTAATTAACACGCTTGAGACAGTGGGGGGTGGGGTGGGATGGTAGGGTAGTGTTTCGCCTGGCTACCTGAATGCCGTCCACGTTCAGCCAGCAACGGCGCGGAAAAGGATGCCAAGGGAGTAACGGAAAGATGGCGCAAGAGCGAGAGAGTATAAACGAGAGGTACCACAGTAGGTTGTAGGTAGAGATAGCTCTAGGTGAACCATGTGGAAGGGATGATAAAAGCAAGTAGATGGGGGCGATAGCTACTATAACGGTTCAAACAAGCCCTGGTAATTAGCAGCTTCCCGCAAAATTCACCCCTCCCCCGTACCCTCTTACTTCTCCTTCTTCTACTACTTTCTCTTCACCATCGACCTTCTAGTTCTCTCATCGTTCTCTACCCTTTCCCGGATACCGTCCAGCCATCTTCTATACCTCGGCTGCATCTCCTCTGGACTCTACTTCTATCTGAGAAGCACAAGGCCGCAATACGAGCCGAGGAACGAGTACTCGCAGGTACACTCATATTAAAAAAAATATTCAATCAATATATGCCTTATGCAATTTTTCTACAATTCCGGTGCACTGGCTTCGTACTATTACATTGAAAAGTAGGAGGGGACCCCTATAGTTTATAATGTAATACCAATGCATAGGTATCAATGGAACCGAGATTTTTGAAATTTTCAATGAAACAAGGTAAAACAATTATGATTAAATATATTGAAAAATTAATTGGACTTGATAGATAAGTATAATTTTATCCGAATGTCAGGCTGTTATCTTTGTGATTGCATGTCAATGCTACTCTCTATTACGTAGTAATAAATTCATCTTGTGTATATTTATTGCGTGAGATTCATCGGTAGTACGATTATTTATTTTATACGTAACCCACTGCATCTGATGGCTGGGTGGATTATTACTGGTCGGTGTGTAAGTAACTTTTATTCTCCTATCTTTAATTACAAGTTTGATTAACAGACCGAGTCCAGCTTGCTGTTAATGACTAATGAGTAATGAAATGGCTACGCCTCCGGTAAACAGAATCGAATAGGTTCGGATCGAGTTTACGACACAGATTTCATCTGTGGATAAGCGCCTGGCTATATACATACGTTACATACATATTGCTCGCGCGAGTACTCGGTTGCATTTCGAGAGCAATGCACGCTCCTTTCGCACAGAAATTGCGTACGCGATACCGATTGCTTTGAACAGTTTGTACGGCAATCGGTAATCGGACGAGTCACGGAACACCTGGTACGAATATTCGATGCTTGTTACAGTCTCGGCGTTAAACTGTTTTCTGCGTATACTACGCGCGAGATAAAGGGAGCCACTCGGCAGTGTTGACTATGACGGTGATGGCATCTATAAATCGTAGGTTGCTTTCCTTGCAGTTGCATTCGATTGTTACTTGGCTAATCGATGCGTGTCGATTGGAATAACGTGATTTTTAACTTTCGATCAAATGGTGGAATAGCAGCGAGATAATAATATTTTTATGTGTGTGTTGTTACCTAATCGGGCCCCACGTTGGGTCCTGGCGTCACCTTTAGTGACCGGCGGTGAATCTTTGTGTCTCACCACGTGTCGGATTTAGGATTTTTGTTAAGAGCTCGTGCTCTGGGCGGACGAATCGGATTTGCAGATGGGCAATTCAACCAAGTCGTATTTTGTTAATACGTATTTTCCCTTTTTTTATTAAAAGAAACTGGATGTTTGT
>JARQTI010000056.1:534165-638137 GCA_030142655.1 Trachelus tabidus
ATTATATAATCAAAACAAAAACATTGCATTGGCGTATCTGACAAAATAAAGAATTTTACGCTCTGTTACGTTACAGTGTGTGTGTATATATATATTCTGTTGTTTTTTTTAAATCGATATTGAATATTGGAACATAGGGGATGAAAATATGTCTCGGTATGATATTACTTGGTCTTCTTTGGCTGAGAACATTTTTTGTGCACAACCCTCCGACGTAAGGGTGTGTCATTATACTTGTTTCAAACTGCCAAATTCCCATGGATGATAGGGGACTGCGTGGTTGGGCTTTGCGAATATTTTTAGGGTGAAATTGAGATCGGTCGGTATGATGTATGGGCTGTAATTATCGAAGCTATGGGGGATCCGCGGTTAGGGGGATGTTCTTTCTCAAATAAAATATTTAAAGCCGGTAGGCGACGCTTTTTTTTTCTTTTTATTAATAAGATCTGCCACGGGATCCATATACGCGTTCAGTAATTTTATCGATAGTGTTTTAAGCATCTGTTTTATCGCCCTCGGATCATTAATGAATATTAATTAAGAAAACTTGAGGTCTATACCGTGTAACGTTACATAATGGTATAGGTGAAAAAAAAATTTAATAAAGCAGGCATTTAATTCGCGATTCATAAACCTCGCTTCTTTCATACGGGCATGGGCTGCAGCAGACGGGCATATTGAAGGTAACATGTAAAATGATTCACTCGGATGAATGTAATTAATGAAAACAGAGAGCAGATGTCTCATCTCCATAAAACAATTCTCCATGTTGATTTTGTCCCGTTGGAATTTGACGAGTAAGAACACGAAAATGATCTTCCGAATCGAACACGGTACATTCACGGTGAAATGATACTTTATAATTTTAATTATATAAATCACAGGGGAAAATACATGCGAGATACCACACCCCTGACACTCTTTCCTTCGCTCCATTCGCACCCTCTCTGTGATTTTCGCTTTTTATTAAGTGCACGCAACGTATCACCTATTAGTTGTTAATCGATAAATAAAACAGTACCTCCATACTGTTGCGCAACTTGTTAAGCAGAAAATGTTTGTACAAGTAGGCAAAAGTCACGTAACGTTATCTATCAGGTATACATAGATCTGCTGCTCAGGTTGAATTAGATTAATGGGGTAGATTGTAGCGATTGCTTAACCAGCTATACGTATGAGTCTGTTTACACTGAAATCAGGGATATGGAAATTTTTCGATCGTTGCTGTGCATTACTGTACAATTTTTGAAATAGATTTGATTATGCTGTAGTTACCGTACAAACATATTAAAATTACTACAAATTGTACTAATAACGAAACAGTGGTTTTAACGATGCCGAGCGATGTGCTTAAGCATCAGGGCACAAAGAATTTCTATTGTTTCCAGTTACAAGGCGAACGAGGAAGATTCGTCAGGGCCTGGATTCTCATTCGACTGTTCATTTGGCGCAGAGGGTAAAAGTAGCGTCCCACATTTATCGACATGGGGCGTTGGTTTCAAGGGTTTCTCTTGTTGCGGACCATTTCTTGGTTAACCCCCGTAAACTGAGGTTCTCGGAACGAGGAGGTATTTTGTCGAGGGATGATTCGAAGGGAGTGCGAGCACATCCCCGTGCGAAAATACAACCCTGAAATCGCGTAGCTCTATTATCATCAGCCTCGTTCGGTCTGAGGAGTAATTTCGTTTCCTTCGTTTTTCTGCTTACTTTCTCGGAGATTAAAGATCTTGAAGATCTTTGGAATTTCCGAGAAATAAATTCTCTCTTTCTTTGTTTAAAGTTTTGCCACTGTTCGACGAAACTAATTTGCTGTTGTCGGGATGCAATTTTGTTTGTAAAGTCGAGACGATGAAGACGATGCTGTGACTCTTGAGCGTGTCTATGATAGTTTTTCAATCTCGTTGTAAACTTTGACTTCCGGAGCCGAAGACTTCAGAGATTCTATGAGTAAGATGCAGTTGTCGCGAAACATGGAAATGGGACTAAGTGAGCGTCAAGAAACGAGCGATAATTATAAATCGGACCAATTTTTGTTCTTTGACGAAACGAAGAATTTTTTTGTTCATCTGGAACGATTGTTTTGAATTATGATTAAAAGTTCGATGACAGATTACGCGTTCGTCTTGCATTGCGATGTTGACCGATATTGACTGACTTCCTATTTTTGGTCCATTAGGCATTTAGACATCTGCTTTAATCTTAAGTGTCTCTTGCATGTACCATAATCGTTTTAGGATCTTGTAGTAAAAGCCTCGTGGAAACGACCGAAACTTAATACGCGCTCGCACCCCTTTTTTTTATGTAGCTACGCATCGTCGCATTACGACAATACTTAGCTTTGCCGCAATGACTATTTTTATCATCCAGCGACTGGGTGGCCGGTAACACTTCCATTTGTGATCCGTCTTCCTACGATCTGTAAGAATTTTATAGATACGCAATCGAGATATTACGATCATTTTGTATTTTTATTTTGTTAAAGTGTTAAGAAAAGATATAGGATGATGAAGATGCATAAAAAAATGATTACGTGAATAATTATACCTGACTCGAATTTGTGGTTTTTGGTAATGAATGCAGTCTAATTTATTATACAATGACAATAAAAATTCTTTTACAAGTTGTTTAGTGAGGAAATTTAACATTCTTATTCGTAGCGGCAGGGATGAAATTTCGTTGAAATTCCTTCCAGTCGAAACCTAGTAACCAACTTGGAAAAATTCCATAAACTCACTGGGGCAAACAGAACTAAGAGTACCAGGAATTTTTCGGCAATTCACTGACCAATTACCAGAAAACTCCAGCAATTACTATCAGAGAAAAGATTAAGATCGGCGCTCAAAGGCTGATCTCGACGGGGAAGGCTCTTGCGCATGTGCCGGTAGTGAGCTTGTGTCTGTGGCCATAGGGTGGCTCAGAGCCACGTGGTGCCGAGCCGTGCTGTCAGTCGCGTACGGCGAGTCACCCGTGTCTCACCCTTGTCGCAATATTATTCGATTTTTTTATTTTGATCAAACCGTGATCTTCAACTTTGAGACGTATAAGTGTATCGGGCTGTATAGATTTCGGTAAATAAATAAAATTGAATCGTTCCACTGGAAGCTTCCTGGAAGGAGTGCCTGACAGATTCCCATCTTTGGGGTAAATCCGATTGACAGTTCAATTTTGTATGACAGTTCTCTCTTAATATTATCGTTACAGACAGAAATTGCTTTTTTTTTTGCGAGTACATTAGAGGATTGTAACATATAATTATTTAAAATAATATCTGCATTATTTTTATACCAAATTATAACGTGCAGCATTGAACATTTATTGGATTTCATTCGACATTAAAACTTAAAATTTTACAATAACTAATGTAATCGCAAGTGTATAAATTCGATAATCCTAAGTCAAAAAGCGTGCTGCGAATTTTCTTCACGTCCAATTAGCCTTAAACTGTGTGACTCATATCCATTCATCGTGACTACTGCTCGTTAAAGTCAACAAGTTTTCAATGGCTTCGTGTCATTGAACCGCGTGGTGGTGAACGTCAATTTTTTTTTCGTACAATTATCAAAAATAGTAATTAAGTCGGAAGTCTATTATAATACAAGTTTATCGTACATACGTTGAACGACGAACGACGTGACTACGCGCGACGAACAGAATAATTCGAAAGTCTGAATCGAAAAGTGATGTTCTCTGTACAAGTCGATTGATTTACACGCATATACCGACCATTAAATTTGTCCATTACCATTCCGATCAGTTTTTTTAATTAAAGCTTTGAAAAATTCTCCAATTGCAAATTAATCATTCACAAATTACTTGATTAAAAATAATGGTATTCCAGTCGAATAAATGAATTCGTCACTCGCGTCAGAGTGGCATTCGTAACCGTTAATAACAGACGGTGACACTGTAAATGAAACCGGAAGTCTATTCCAGTCAAATTCAGTGCTACCACGAGTAGCTAATGGGATACTGGATCCAATTACTTCTTTTTAATGGGCCCCCTAAAATCTCCGCGCTCATAATAATTCCCTCGAAATCACGTGTACGCGCACATGCACGAGAGCAGCACGCTCGCCCGGTGCTTTTCTCGTAACTTAATGGAAACGCCGTTATGCAATAAAGGGCTTTGGCGTAATATCGAATTGTGCATGAAAATCCATGTTTATTCATCAAATATCACTCTTGTCGATTATTCGTGCTTACGCATGAGCACGTAGCAAAGTAACATGACGTTACTCTGCTTGACGTAATGCTCTCTCCATATCTCGAGTGCTTGTACTACATACACATCCCTTTGGATAGCTTAAACGTATTCAAGGGATGATGCTACCAGTACCTCTGAACTGACAACGTCTTATCAGCCTATCTTTATAATCTGAAGACTCATAAAGATGCTTAGTAAAAGAAATTACTAAAGACACGTGTCATTCCGAAATAGGGTTAAAGAGGGTAGTATCATCCCCTATATCTACGGGTCATAGTTTAATGTGATATTCGAGACTAATTTGTAACTTTAAAGTTACTTTCAATTGATTTTATCATGGCCTATCCCGATTGTGCGATAGCCATAAAATATGCCTATATAAGATTTTTCGGTTCTATATGAAAAATTCTGATAATCCGATTCAATGTACGATGCCCCCATACCCACGATTAATGTGTCAGCACACCTTTATGGAGTCATCAATCAATTAAGCCATGGCTCACCGGTAAAATCACGGTTTATTATCTTATATCTGAATCCATTTCATTAAACTCATCCATCTTACTTGGACATATCCCTGCTACCGGGCTTGATACACACTCTGCTCCTCTTCTCACAGCCTTCTACAGTTTTATGGGATACGAGACGGAATAGTTTATATACGGCCCTTATGCCTTTATGTTCTGCTCGAAAGGATAAGGGTTTGTGATATTCTTTTTATGCTTGATAATATCCACCAGCTCGTTTTTGTATAGTCACATAAATTTTAAACGACCCGACATCCGTCTTAGTTCATAATCGTGATACGCGTGTGGCTGTCGAGGAGCCAGAAAAATTCTAGGGACGCTTTCATGGCTCGTTATTGCTCCAAATTGAGAGGTGACACGCGTACATTGAGAAAATTTCGCTTTTTTCCCCCAATAGCACCTAGGGAGTTGAGTATAGACATATATATACCTATTTTAATAAACTTTTAAAATCTTTTGGCAATTTCGATGTTTTATACTATATATACGCGCGTTCGTTTTACGGCAGAAAGAACAAAGCCGTCACTCGTTATCAGGCATAGAAGCGTCGTATATATTTGCATATACTTTCATGGATGCTTCGCGTTAATTTTTCGTTGTATCGTGAAAAAAATGGCTGGATTAATCGTAGTCGAAGTTACGATCGAGTATACTGATATTTCATTGCTATTCGGTACAGCTGTAGTATTGGAGGCAATGGCTGATATTTCAGCTTCGGTTTTCAGGCTTTACTAGGAGATTGAACGATAAGAGAGGGCGTGCGAGTTATCGGGAGAGTGCATAATAGAGAGGCAGCGAGAGTTAAAGAGAAATAGGGGTTGATGGCGGAGGCGGGAGGGAGGGAGGGAGGGAGGGAGGGAGGGAGAGACCCTGTTCGGTATCAACTACAAACAAACGTTTACAGTATGCGAAATCAAGCGTGGGGCTTGGCCTCCCGACACGACAGTCTGGTTTTGATAGGGTCCCTGCACCTGACGTTTCGATAAACAGACTATATACTTTTGGGTTGTTCGTGCATCGGCATTTTTAAAATAATACGTAACGAATTGACTCGCGTCGGCTGCTCGAAATTGTGACACGACGTATGCTTTTGCTGCGAGATTATTCTCGATCCGACCATTTGCGAAATTTCATCGATGAGTTTTAGTGTACAGATATTGAACGTTTTAGCGATCGATTGATTCGTACGATTTTCGATGGGTATATTTCGAAATAGTTTTTTATTTCTATTTTTTGAAAATCTTCATTTTTATTTTTTTTCTCAAAGATAAAACTATCGTTCGTCCTTTTCCAATTATTCGCGAATTCGAACTGACGATGAATTTGCAATAATCATCGATGGCTACGAATTTTTATCTTTCTTGTCGAAGCGCGCGTTGTCCGGAATTAATTGAAGCCCTATCGCTGTTTGGTGGGCTAATTTAGTAAAGTTTTGTTTGAGTATCGTATTACCCAACAAGTTAATTGACGTGCCAATCCAAATATCATTATACGCCGTCACTGAGCTTCCATCGAGTCTGTTTTATACGAACATTGTGTGAACCTTCGTAAAATCCAATTATTTATTTGAGGATGATTTCGCGCTTTGGGAATACATATGTATATTTATATGTATGCTATATTTGCGATTTTTAATGAGAGAAAGGATTAAATGGGATGGGTGAGAACGGAGAGAAAATAGAGTGACGTAAAGGGGAATATGTGACGATAAAAATATTTAAATAACTCGCGTCGGAGGGTAACGTGGTTTTCGCGTTTGCACTGAACTACGAAGAAAAAATTGGTGGCTTTGTCAGATTATTTTATGTGCTACGATACGACGATATGTGGATATATGTATATGGACATGGCTGTGATTCTTGGGTCACAAAACGTATGAGGAAAATTCGTATCAGCATACACACGCTGAGGGGTAAAATTGTGAATCCGACTAATACGTGGAGATAATTACCAATCATTTGGACCAATCAGCCTGGCTGTTGATCGCAAAGCGGAAATGTCATTTTCTCCATATACGTAAAGTTAATTCAAAGCCAGATCGTACCTGCGCAATATTACTTGCTACGAACGATAATCATTCCCGTTATCGCTTGTGCGGCTATCACTAACTGCATTGTGGATTTACCTTAATTTTCGCGGCCTTCTCTTCGTAGTATTAAGCACGCTGTAAAAAGTTATCCTCATAATCTACGAAATTATTATTATTATTTTTATGCAAAAATTATACGTCAATAATAATACTCCATTTTTACGGGCAAATTACGTAGAAAACAATGGATAGTATTTTTATTGGGACAATTTTTTTACACTTAACGGATTCCGCGTAATGGTTTGTAATCAATTGTAAAAATGTATTAGAGGGATAACAGCAGAAAGGTAATGAAACGAAGTTTCAGTAAAAGAGAAGATGGATACGTCAGGATAACATTAGATTGTTTAAAGCGGATGAAGTTAGCGGAGACCGTGTTTTATTTTTGCCACACCGCGTGTCTCTATCTCGAAGCACTTCGTACGCGCAGCATCGTCGAATTAAATGCCGACGCTGATATCGAGTAAATTCTATCAGCGGAATAAAATTAAGATTGACCAGGGGAAACGGATTTTCCAGTGGAAAAATGAGGGGAGGTGAGGGGGCGTATTTATTTGTGACGATCTCTCCTGCGACTGTCCAGTCGAGGGTCGGCAATCTAATCTGGCCGCGGGCAGCGGAAGGTGGACTTCCTTCTCTTTGCTTCCCCTCACCTTCTCTCTTTACGTTCGTCTCCTTCATGTGAAGTCAGTCTCATCCGATCTTCCCTCTTCTTCCTCATTCACCATCTTTCTACTTTGGCCGATCACTCACTCAATCATCCCCTTACTCCCCCATGGTCCATCCAGTCCGCCGGTTCTTTCACTTCACATACGATCCTTCCTAGGGGCTGTATCCCCCTCTTACACGCTCAACCCTATTCCCTCGTAAAAAATCCTGTCCTTGATTAACACCGTGACCACGTCTTACTACTCAAGGGTTCTGAGAGGGGTAGGTTGTCGAATAACCTGCTATTCGTAACTACTCGGTGATACGTATGGGACGATACACAAGATTGCTCTTGATCCTTTGACCTGTGGATATATATGTGTAGTAAATATACTTTCCTATTAGGTTTAACTAGGTCGAAGGTCGATTTTTCTGTCTAATTGCTCTGCTGGCATTTGGCAATCGCTTAATTTAAGCGATAGGAAATATTGAAGAAGTTGATCATTTGAGTTATCGTCGTTGGGACTCATGTATAGGAAGATAACGGGTAAGGTCGATTTTTCGAGATATTGGGTGTAGTTTCTGATTGTAGATGTAATGAGTCTTGCATCAGAAGGTGGTCGCTCGTCAGGAAAGGTGCAAGGGATGCTGGATGGCAGATCGGTGGTTGCTGGCTGAGAAGGAGGAATCGAGTGGCCCATGGGGGTACTCCAGTCGACTAAATTGAGAACAGTCCAGAGATTATCCAAGATATACGGACCCTCCGTTCTACTTACTCGCCAGTGTAATCAACTGCGAATTCCGATTTAAACTGCGATTTATGGATGTATTAATGGGGCCGAATCGCGGACTGGAATTAAAATCGATAAGTTATTGCTCCGGATTTATTTGCATCGTCTCTATATATAGATTCTTAAATTAATAAGAATTTAATCCTAACTTCGTCAAAATATTAAATAACCCATCACCTGGTGGAAGTCTATGTAAATGTTATGAACGGTTTGTTCTATAAAATCAAAAGCTACAATTTGATCCAAGTCCGAAACTTTCAAGAGGATCTCTTCGTGCTTAGTTTCCCTTTTGGTAAACTTGAGACTATTTTCCAAAGACAGTGATAAATCACTGTGCCTTTTCGCGTTCCCCAAGGCCACCGTAAAAAAAAAAGAAAAAGAAATAAAAACCACGCATAGTATCTTACGTGGACAAGCTAACGCGCGAAAGCGTGTCGGATTTACACTTAGTCTCGAAATGACAAATACTGCCTGCTACTCCTGATGACGTCGTCCGCTTCCGAAGTCCGAGTGTCCGCTATAGGGAATAGAAAAAGTGTGTTCCTTTTCCAACATGAAGTTCAGATCGAACAGTGGCTTGCCTGACCAAATGGGAGTACTCTCGTCATCATTTTTCAGTAAGCATCATAAATCTCAGCAGCATGCTTAGGTACTTCGAGATCATTTGTCTTCATCGTTCTGTCATGCCACACGTGCGGGTCTAGTGCTCAGGCCAAACACTCTTGATACGATGTTGGACACAAATTCTGATTTCTTTCTCCCCTTGGTTCAGACAACCATTCTCATTCCGTGTTTCGGCATGATTTTCGGCAGCTCGATCTTGGAAGGAGATAGCTGATTTATTTATCATAAATTCGTCGTAGATATAGATATCGAGTTGGAAGATCGTTATTTTTTTTTAAAAATTCTAAAACGTTTGCAAGTTCTTGAAATTCGAATATGTAAGGACCGGTTGGCGTTAAGCCTGGAAAGGGGAACACGGTAGCTCAATAAATTCTCGAAACTCGCGTGCAGATAGAAATCCAACGATAATTATTTATATCGGGCTGGCTCAACCTGTCGCATTACATATATCGTACTGGTATTGGGTTACTTGCGCGAGAAAACTGGAATTACATTAATTCATCGGGATCGGATAATACGTGATTAATGGCAGTATACGATCTCGATGGAATTTCAAATTATACGAAAGCGCGGTAATCTAAATAAACATGATTTGTTTTATTCTTTTAAACTTTACAACTTTCATGAAAATTAATTCCTTCTCTTGTGTACTGTTTTGATCTTTATAAGGTATATGTTTTTGTTTTACACCAAACATTAAGAAGTTAGTTCAGCGACGACTGTCCCAAGAGAAAATGATAATTATTCGTGTATTAAATTTAATTAATAACAGCTCTTCGCCGTGATATTAAATTCTTGAGTCTGATGCTTTATTGTCTAATTTTGCCTGGGATACGCTTCAACCCACGAGATATGAGCCTTAAGCCACTTTTAAGCACCACTCTTGAAAGTCCCAATAATATCGCGTTAAGTTTCGCAGGAAAAGTTTCTTGGTTCGTGGGGTCGCGACGAAACTTTCGAGTCTTTAATTTCGTCTTCGGTACCTCGAAAATTTGGTATTTGCCAAGAACCACCAGAAAACTTATACTCACAGTCACACTGTACGAATCCCTGTGATATCGTTTCCCAAATTTTAGATTGCAGAAATCTAAAAATCATAGTAATATCCAGGACAAACGAGACCCAGATTCTTATTGCACAATCATCGAAGTACATTAATAATCCATAAAACAAGGAATTAACGCGGCTGTTCAGTGCAAATGACTACGAGCGCGCTGGAGATGACGACCGCCAATGGTAGGCGCGATGGAGTAGCGAAATGGAAGAATGGCCTTCGAAAAAGAGAGGAAAAAGGAGGAAAAGAAAAAAACGTATGCGAGATTCTGGTAAAATTTACTTGTTCCCTTTGGAAGAAAACCATATGGTTTTCAGCGAACGCATCACAAGGGCAACCGCGATTCTCATGTGAACGACTATACGCTATATAACTACGTAACGGACGCGGCATTGCCCGAAGGGTCCACCGCAATGTTTTCCTCCAATTTCACCAAAACAAACAGCCTGTTATAGATTTGCCCGACGTAGCGTCGTCAATTTATAATAGCGAGAGCTTTTGTGACAGGCAAAATGGGTGCGCGCGGGGTGGTTTTCCGAGGCCGTGAGACTGCGCGTGGGAGACACGCGGAAAGAAAACAGCCGCCATCAAATATCAAGAGACCATTACCGCCCAGTTCGTTCTCCTCCTCTTTATTATTGTTATTATACTCTTGTTAGTACTATTGCCATTCCCCGTTTGTCGGTGATACAGGAAACTGCGAATTCCGCTATAACCAGCGAAATTGAAGCCGCTTTTAGAAATACTGCGAACCCCCTCCTCTTCTCTTCTCCGTCGGCTCCTCCAATCTTCCCTTCTTCTACATCTGCTTCCGTATCTTCTTCACTTTCCGCATCTGTACACGTACAAATATTTTATGTACCAACGTAATATAATTTTACTGCGTCATATTGTTATTGCCGTATTACTTTATAAATTGCACATGAGACTAGTGTTACGAACTACAATCTTAGAATTTGTAGCTATCATATTGACGATAACACGATTATCTTAAATTGTTGATTGTTAATTTTTAACAGTTATTATTCTATGGCTATACAGGGTTATTAACGATAAACCAGTTGAAGTTAGCTTGTTCATATAATTTGTATGGTGGAACCGTCTTTAGGTGGTACTTTTGTCACGCAAAATCGTATCTATGCACGTCACTCGATATACACGGTGATCCAAGGAAAGTAGATTTGGTTTAAACAATTTGACATATACCATTTTGATACGTTCGTTTGAGAGACGTGGAAATGGTTTACGGTAATAAGGGGCTTGACTTTCAGGAGTTTCTTAATAATGACATAAAGAAGTAGAATTCTTCTCCTTTTTTCTTCGTTTTTAAATAGTAATCTCTAGAACATTCTCGTAAAGCGTATTACCGGCAACGGCTTCTTAATTGACTATAAGCATTTAGTTTTATTTCCGCGAAGTTCTCGAGAGAGAGAGGAATGAATACGGGAACGGAAGGGAACGAAGATGAGTATTCGTTGGGGGAGAGTCGGTGGGGACTTGAGGAGAACGGGGAAAGAGGAAGGAAAGATAGATAGAGAGGTCGAGTGAGTAAGAGAGACGTACTTCTGGGATAACGAGTACGCAAGGAGAATATCCTGGCTTGTGCCAACGAGTGGCTGTTTGCAGGGTCAGCTTATTTCTTCGGCTTCCTATTATGAATATTCTCGGTTTTCATCCCTTCCAGCGTCTCGCCATCATCATCGCGAACGCCATCGCCAGTAGTACGAACGTTACTAACACTGCTATGGCTCCCTGATGCTGCTGGAGCTTTAAAGCATATTAGACCTGCTCTCGACTCGGACCCATTACGAATGGAGAATTTCACTGTGGCTACCTTAGCCCTATTTTCTGTGGCGCACTCAGCACCTTAGGCAACTGTTTATGTTATGTATCCTCGTTGCTATCATCGCTACTACTGTTGCCGCTACTGTAGTTGCATTGACACTCGAGAAATGCTATCGTCTTTAACGAAATTTCTGATTTCTGTGAAAATAATTGTTAATTTTAGGACTTTGTTAATGTTTTTACGACGTACGTAACAGTGTACATATACATATACAGGGTATCCCATTTTAACTTAGACAGTGGAATATCTCGAAAACAGGGAGTTTTCGTAAAAAAATGTTTGAGATAAAAGTTGTCGGGTTCGAAGGGGACCATCTAGTGAGATGCCTGAATTTTTAGCCTGGAGCCTGTGTTGGGCCCTGTGAGGCCCAAGTCCATTTTATTCAATGGGAACGCTTATTTTTTTATTGCAGATTCGTGTTGTATGGAAAAAAATAAAAAAGTTTTTTTCTTGATCATTTTCCGATAAAACCCTTGCAACAGTAGTAAAAAGGTTTTGACATTTTGATAATCTGACTACATTGAAGCTACAGAATGCTACTCCGGCCAATTAAGGCAAGATCAACGCCTAATTTTGGTAGGTAAAGACAAGATCTATTCAAAGATTTGGTCACTCTAGGCAAGATTACTTCTTTTTTTTTCGGCAAAGGAACTCAGTATTTACACTATGCCTTCCGGCGACACCACACTGGTGTCGTGCGCGAAGTATCGCTCAATGTCAAAATTCAACTTCACGGACCTTTTTACTACTGTTGCAGGGGGTTTATCGGAAAATGATCAAGAACAAAACTTTTTTATTTATTTTACAAAATACGAATCTGCAATAAAAAATAGGCGTTCCCATTTTAAAAAAATGGACTCGGGCCTCACAGGGCCCTACACAGGCCCCAGGCTAAAAATTCAGGTATCTCACTGGATGGCCCCCTTCGAGCCTGACAACTTTTGTCTCAAACATTTTTTTACGAAAACTCCCTGTTTTCGAGATATTTCACTGTCTAAGTTAAAATGGGACACCCTGTATAGGGATAGGGTGGGGATGAGTCAATAGTGTATGCTATGGGCAGAGTAATCATTTGATATATGGAAACGATGAATCTTTAAACGAAACTTAATGAAATGCATAGGTAAATGTTAATTGCGTATTCGTAAAATATTACTGTGTAATTTGAACGTGTCAGCTTTACGCTGTGAACGTACCAATTCCCGTTGATCGCGATTGATTAATTATACCTGTTTCGTAATTTTGACCTCGATGCTTATTGGTCGATCGATTTTTGTAATTTTCATATCTTACACGTATAGTGGCTACGAGCGTGATACAACGGCAGGTATCCAACGGGCCTGTACAACGCTTGATATAGTTTTGAGTTTAGCGTGGACTTAAATCGTAGCTATAGGTATATATAAACGGCAGCCATTATGGAAATATAATAAAATCCTTGAGACGTAAAACTTTTCAAATAATTCTTGATTCGGACAATATTATTCGTAGGGTAGCCGACTTATATAGAGGAGACTGTATGCAGTATATATAGACACTCTGGCTCCCTATTATACGAAGGAAAATTGTCGAAGAGGTTTTACGTCGAGTATCGAAACAAAAAGGAATCAGCTTGCGATCTTATTTTTTTGTTAGTCTTAGGAACAATGAGCCGAGCGATTCAATTAAAATTCGTGTATGAGACGAAATTTCGTAATACTGTTCGCCAGCTGGAGTCGACTTCAGTATACTACATAAATAGCCGATTCTCATTTGTTCCTATAAAAACGCGTCCGTTTTTATTTAGATACACAAAATGGCATTGAGTCCTCGACTCCTTTTTTTTTCAAGGATAAAATAAAAAGCCACTTTTGCTACTCGTATTTAAACTCATTTTCAAAAGGATGGAAATTCCTCTCGATCAGTGGCGTAACAAGTCGTAGAATTTTATGGACAGAGATCGACGATAAGTTAGCAGCCTGCAATGTCTCGAGCTGAGAATAAAGATGTCGGCGCAGATCTCGGTGAGATCTTCGAGGGAGAAGAAGTTAATTGACTGCAACTATGCACGACCTCGATCACCCTGGTTCGGCCTTAAAGGCACGAATTTGTGTAATCCATATTTATGAGACGCACGATAAAGATAAATGGGTCACAGATTAATGTATATACCGGCAAGTTTTGCGTCTAAGTTAACGACGTCATAAATAATACATCGACAGGCCTATAATGCGAATGTAATCGTCCCCTTTCCCAGCCGTCGCCATTAGTCACTTGCGGCCGGTAACAACTCTTTTAAAGCTCTGCGCGCACGAAGCTTCAAATAAAATTGCATTTATCATGTCAATTGCGCCCGTCGGCCTTTGTACGCAACGAATGAAAGGGTTCCGATTTTATGGCGCGAGGGATCGTCCCCAGCTAGATTGGATAGGACACATATAGTTGCTCCTTCGCATCCTCTCCCCTTGGCTCCACAGTAAGGGGTTTTCACGTAGTACACGTGTATGGCATATCCTTTCGAAAAATGATATAAGAAAATTGTAGACCTTCTGGAAAAAAAATTTTGGTCCCATTTTATATATTGACAAATCCCCGATCAGGGGATATCGTCTGAAACGGAAGTTCTGAACTGAAGGTGAGATCAAGAGTCTCGTCCAAGACAAGAGAGTAATTGCTTTTTCTCGGAAATTCCGTTTAGAGAACATTACAGAGACTCTGGACCAAGTGCTTGGTTGATCTTGTACCTTGGGCCAAAAGTAGACGTAATTGCCCTGTCGTTTTCTATAGAATTCATGTTGATTTCGAACACGAAGATGGCGCAGGGCACGGCATTCAGGTCTGAACGGATCAGATCGTGTCGGCTGATTGATCCTGGATGATCTCTCAAAGGAGTACTTTAGTTTTATCCCAAAGATAAGACTGACCGGCGGCCTAGTTTTCCATCTAACAGAAATATTGGGTATCATCCTGACATTGTATTCGACAGACGAACTTCTTAAATCGATTGCAAAATGTTTATTATAAAAATGATCTAGCATTCACATGTCTTGGAAAAAATCGTAGAATTCGTGAGAACGAAAAACAGTATTGAACTCTGTACCATGGTACATTATCCGTACATAAAGGAGTACATCTAGGGAGAGCTGGTAGATCATTAGATAGATCACTTAAACTTCCCGGCGGGGGTACTTATTGTGTTCTGCAGGATGTGTATGTTTACTGTTGGTGTGTCTTGGAAGCATACGCCTACCTGAAGGGGCTCTTGATTATAATGTGCAGTGATACTTAAGTCCTTGCTTCAGACGTACTCAAGGTAGTCAAATAATTTCAGAGGGTCGTTAAACGCAGATGGGAGGGGAATAGTATCTGGAAATATTTCCAGATGTTATGTAGTATGCCATATAGTAGTATTGAAATAGAACTTTTATACTGAGTCTAAAGCAATAGCATGAGTGCGCCACGCCACGTACTTTAGATTTTTTTTTTTTTTTTAGTTGTTAAGGGATGACCGCTGGTTTAGAGAACGTTAAGAGGGCGAATGGTCGAGTGCACCCGGCGGTGCATTATTAAAGGAATCCGTCTGTCTGAGTATTTCCGTGACACAATTAAAGCTGTCTAGGATGACCATGAGGTCACCTCAGCCCACCTCAGTCTACAAACATCCCTCTCGATTCACCCTCCCCCCCCTTCCTCCTCCTCCTCCTCCCTATCTCCTTCCCCATAACCTTCCAGCTATTCTATCACGCCATCTTTCATCTCCTTCATTCACCGTACCATCTCTCACCTTCCTCCTGGTGAACCTTCACGACAGTGAGCCAACCCTGGACCCAATCTCATCCGTTTCAGAGTCGGATGTACTCGCCCTCGGCGACTAGACATCGGGGACCTGTCAGTCCCAATACCACTCCGAAGTCTGGTAGCCTATACCCTTGCACGACATTGCTAGCGCCCCGTTCTTTTCTCTTCTCTTCATTTTCTCTTTTTCTCTTCGTTTTCCTCTCGACCTCTCACCCCCTACCTTCGCTACTCGTCGAACAGCCGCATCATTTCTCGTAACCCCCCCCCCCCCGAACTCCCCCAAGTCTCACGTAACATCCGGCCGAGGATTTTCCCAACCCCTAACCCTGCCTTTGTCTGGCCTTTATTGCAAATACGTTCCTCTTAGCGGTCATTCAACATTGAATGTCATTGTTGGCTGGATCGTATTATAGGCGTAAGCTCTACAGTGGCTGTCGCTCGAGTACATTATATTTACAGTGTCTCGTAATTATCAAGAGGAGATTTGACGGAAGTCCTCGTCTCTAAGGATTCCGGTATTTTCATCCATAATTACGAGAGCGGAGAAACTCTTCGTGTCCCTCGAAAATTTCCCACTACTAATTGAAATTATCATCTTCTCGTGCACAGATGACTGTTTATCTCGCTTGTATCGTTGTGTACCTTATATACGCGTATCCGCATACTTTTATACGATCATTCGAAAAGCCATCGAATCGATGCTTTATTTAGCTCTCGCGAGGAGTGCAAGCGTTTCGCAATTACCGCTTCCAGGAAAAGTAATTTGCAAATTTTATTCGATTACTTTTGTAACGCCGCGAGACGCCTGTAAGCGTACTAATTACTTTTCAACGGTAATTCGCGCCGCGTCGCAAGGGGATGCGATTTAATCTTGTCAGCTGGTATAGAAAGACGCTCTCACGAAATCAAGTTCATCCTACGTACCATTCGGATGAATAGGTAAATACGTATGCACGCTTACGAGGAAAGATTCCTACTTTCCCTTTAACAATTTCGCGTATGGAGCATTTTCTACGTGAGAATCATGTATGCATTTAGTCTAGTCTCAAGTCCTAGCTGGTTCAAGTTTGATCCTTTAATCATCTGATTATTCCCTTTCTCGTCTGTCATTTCTTCTCTGCTTACTTCTTGTACTCTTTTCTTCACGCTCCATCCTTACTCTCATCGTGACTTTCTACCGACTCTGCTTAAGCACTAATATCCGAGGTACCCGAGGGGCGAAGAGATTTGAAAAAGGGGGATACCACCTCGATATAAAGAGCGCTCGTGAATCCTTACTGAGCGTTCATTATTCCTATTGCCGATGAGAGGAGTAACGACGTCGCGACCTCTGCTACCTTCGTGCCAATGATCGAATGTACCAAAGACTTTGGCTGAAGGATTATCTATAGAGGTCGAAAGAAGGGAACGTATTGATCGGCTGGTATAGCAATATTATAGCATAGGGGAAATAATTGAAATCGATTTTACGTGGTTTAATACATAGTGTGAATCTTTTTTTTTTTATAATTCATATTATTTTATGGAAATGTCAGGCTTGAAGTGTTTGAAATTTACGTCCTGCGTCGTACTTCCGGTTTTTATATGATAAATTAATATATAGCTATTCTTTATGAAGTTCCTATAAAGTTTTGCTTCTTGCGAAACTGCCAGGATTTCATGTCGGATGTGAATATGTAGGTACGTGCACACGTGACAGTATGTTCTTGTTATGCAGATGTCCCAAAAGTAGTCGCTCCGTAAGGGTATTTCTCGATAGGGAGTTACTGACCTAGAAATCAAATATCGCAAGGGGAATTGAGACACGATCGGAAATGCGGTATCGAATGACGACTCCGGAACCGAATATTCATGTTCGTGAGGAATATGAATATGAAGTTATGTGGAGTAGCTTTGGCCGTATTATATACGTATATAGACTCTGTGAGAATAGCAATGGCTGAATCAGGTCTTCTACCAATCGCGCGACAAGTGACTGATCTCCATTCAGAGCGCAAAGTGAAACGTGTCATTGTGCGAATTTTTCAATGACAAGACGTGCAGTTCACATATCTCATCATCTGGGTTCTTAACAGTTCAGAGCACGAAAGAAGAAGAGATTTAATACTTGTCTTTTTACGCTGTCGTAATTCTTTTTGTGAAATTCCAAATAATCCAGAGTTTATTACCTTGGAGTTCTACCTTTGATGGAGATATATAATGAGTTTTAATTTACATGCTTCAACGATTTGGTATAGGGTTAAATATCAAGGATTCTGGGATGATTTAATTTAGATAGTTAGAAACTCGACATAGGTGATCGAACGGTCTTAGAAGGATGATTGGCCAAAGGTTTGAGGTCGTACTTAATTTGCTCGGTCACCCAAACCCAAGAGTTGTCCTGAGCTGGGTCTCCAAAACTTGGAAACTTTAGGAAGCTAATATAATACAAGTCCGTCACTCGAATTAGACTTGTCTGCTGCTCCACTTCAAATTAAACGAGACGCAGCGCTAGCTGGCTGTTCTGGGATTCTTGGTATATGCCACACGTTAATTTGTCAGATTGGACGAAACACTTGTCGTAATTATGAAGCGGAGCCATGGCCAACTTTACCCCGAGAACACTTTGTCGAATAATTTATAGACGGAATAAATAAATGATGCACCTGGGGACTTTTACGGGTTAAAGCAACCCCATGACTCTAGGGTAGAGAATTTGAAAAATATATCTGACAGATCCGTTTTAACTATGCATCCACTCTCGAGGGAGACGTTATACGTGGATCAACTGATGGACCACACCTACTGTAAATTCGTTTGAACTTCGACATTTCTTATTCGTTAAGGTTATTGACTCTGTCATCAAATTTCATGTGACACCCCGGACAAGGGATGATTTCTTATCTTCTACATATTGCATATACTCTCGATGGTCACGGCTCTTAGGTATATAAAACAACGTTCTCCTGTTAGACGTGACCTACGAAACTTACTGGCGGGGCAAGTACGTGCTCTAACCGTAAGGTCTAGACTCTCACAGCAGTCTGGCAAAGCAGACTGGCAAGCACATGTATAATGTAAACGCGACATAGTCGAGTGGGTGCACGTAGAACTACGGATATCGTGTACACATGCATGAACGTAGAATTGCCAGAGTAAATACTGTCACACTCTGGTCCAGCGTAGGTAGGGTAACGTCAAGATGATGGCGCATCTTCGTAACATCAGCGTAATTGGACGCCGAGAGACCTACTGAGACCGCTACTCCATTTGCTAATTACTTTGATGACGTTTCAAGAGTGAAATTAATCTTGCGAGAAACAACCTTAACTCTGATCCATCATGCATCGTAATACTCGCAAGGCAGTACTCTGCGTATTATAATTCAGCTTAAAGGTCTCGCGAATTTCCTTGATCGACGTATAATACACTTGTGTCTTATAATATCACTCGGAGACAATGGAAACGCGAGGCAATGACTTTCTCATCAGTTCTATCCCGTGAATGATCGTCTACGCTTTTTTTCTCAGTCTGAGACTGCACAAGGGGATTCTTGGAGATCGAAGCGAAATAATAAGGAGACTCAGAATCATCATCGGTAGACTATTCATGCCCGTTCGGTCGGAATGAGATAAACGAGACCCGGTCGTACTCGCTATTGGATTTTTTTTTAGATAAAAGCTGTGTTGTATATATACGATAGAGACATAGTAGCAACTATGAGATTAGCGTTCGAACGAATAAATTATTTCACTCTAATACCTGTACTGTACTGTAAGAATAAGATGGCGTGAACTTTTGAATTTCTCATGTATCTCATGCTCGTCCATAGTGTTTCGCCCGAATTCCTGTATATGAGCCACCCTCAAAATATTTTTTTGCGATTAAATCCACGAGCGTTTTTTAATACGCAGCATCTCCCCAATTACCCTTAATTTGATAGATTGCCGGGGAGCTTAAAGCTAAGCTGGAATCGGGACATATTACGTATTTATACCGGGAGGCGTCTCGATATCTTCACCCGTCATTTCAGTATCGTATTCCTCTATCCGAGAGTTAGTCAGGGCCCATTGTTTTTTTTTGTTTTTTCTTCTTCTTCCATTCTTCACCCCTCCATGCCACCGCTACTTCTCCTCTTTTCTTCACTATACCAACCTAATTCTCTTTCTCGTCTTTTTACTTCTTATTCGAGATAATCATTCAAGCCAGCTTTCTTTCCATGGACCGAGTGGGGCCGATACTGAGAAAACAAAACCTATCGGAAGTTTGCGTATAATAGCGCGGCGGTTGTAGAGCTCGACGAGGGCAAAGCAGGATAAAGGGAACCTCGAGTGGCTTCCTAATAACATGACGGTAATTGGACGAGAGAGGACCACATCCTAATTAGCCGAGATGATGACATTAAAAGACCACTGTTATTATCAATTAGCCACGTTGATTGATACACGCGATTGGAGGAGCCAGATACTCTCGTATGTGTAGCTTCATATATATATATATATATATATATATATATATATATACACTATACATGTGTATATGTATATACGCTACACGCTATCCGTAGAGACCGACCTGGGACACGAATATCCATCAGAAACAAGTATTTGATCGATCGATCTATCGATCCTATATTTTTTTTCTGTTCGAAGGTTTCTTACGAAACTTAAATAAACGAGGTTAAGCGCGTCTCTTCTATCTCCTCGTGAAAGGCCAATGCAAACAGAAACCAATGTAGATCTCCAGTATCGCTCCACACGACATCGTGTAACCCTAATGGTAACGTTACCAATACATGTTTTCGGCACTGAATACAGCCAAGGCTGTTTGGCTTTCCTTTTCTTGCTCTTCACACTGTGCAAACAATTTCATTGTGTCTTGTTATGCTCTATTGCTTTTCTTTTTTTTTTTATACATGTATCGTGAGCGTTACGTCATCCTTCCAATTATTACCCGACAGCATTGACACTCGGTGGAACTTGCGGGCAGTAGCCTTAACGCGTTTTGAAATGGTTCTGGTAATAGTGCTGCCAATATCAGGGGGAGAAAATGGGCCAATTACATTGGGGAGTTGGGGTAGATCCGGTGGGTTGGCACGTGTGACACGGTATACGTTTCATCAGGCGACGTCTACAAACCCCCTTACACTGGGTCACCGCTATGACGTCAGGGCGTCGTATATCATTCCGGATCCCCTATCGATACCATCGTTAAGGGCTAGTTTTAGTGCTCCTGAATCATTTTCGCTTTATCGTATTCCTTCGGAAGCTTATAATACTTGAGCTCGAGTAAAAGGCGAATACTGAATGCCAAGTCAACTAGTTTGCATTATTGAGTCAGTTCTGCAATTATACGATCGTTTGCGCAATTGAGATTCTGATAGTGTACGTAGCTAATCGTTCGTATTCTCCAACAGTTGAACGATTACTGTTCAAGTGTTACGATCGTGAGAGTTTGCTTGCCTGAGTTTGCATTCGTTTCACCTACCGTGATTGATATCTCTGATAAGGGTAGGACTATTTAAGAAAACGTTTCATTTAGCAATTATTAGCTTTATGTCGATGTGACAAATCTTTTGAAATTTTAAATGCATTCTTTTCGCGTTGGTCTCGAGCTTTGGAGTATCGTCATTCAATTTTCATTGATATCGGAGATTTAACATTTTTGCGTGGGAGTCATTGAAAATCGTACCAGTTCCGATCGTGCATTGACATTTGCGTGGCCTGGATAGTCGTGATTGACTTTGTGAGGAGGGATGAAAAAAAAAAGAGAATGCAGCATCGATTCACGTCGGGCGAACAAAAGCCCACAGATTCACGAACGAACGCAAATCCAAGTTCGAACGATCGCCGGGTCGGGTTCATAGATATCGGACTGATAGCAGCGGGCACGGCCATTAAGCAGGATCAGGACTGGGGATTGTTTGGAAGAATTGGGAACAGATAACCGGACCGAACGTATCCTGGGACCCGCAGTTTCTCTCCTGGCTCATCCTTGGCTAGATATTCTCGCGAGAGGGATGCAGGTCGAATCATCATACTTTTCCATTGTTTGTCGCTATATATGTACATGGAAACTGTCGCTCCTTATGAAGCCGTTGCGATGGCTTAAACCTTCTTTCCCGTCAATCATACATTTTTTTTCTGTCATGCTGGCAGACCTCATTCGATAGCGATTTTATCCAAGTGCTTATAAAATTATAAATAATTTATATCACTCGACGATAACAGAAACCGGATGTTCTTGTAAGATTCGAATTTATAAGACGAATAATATAGTGTAATAATGAATATTTTAGTAGGGATGCTGCGAGAATATGATATTCATTCTGAAGCCCTTCTTCTTTTCTTCGATTCTCATTAGCTCTTGATCTTTCAAATCTTTTCTTACGTTTTAAAGATTATTTGAAGGGATAGGCCAATGGTCTCTGCGTTCATATTAGCCGACGCAATTTTTATGCCGGTAACGGTGACTTTTTAATATCCTATGGCGGAATGTTAACGGAAGGACGATCTCATTCTGAGAGAAACGCGGACGCGCAATTTCGTCTGCCAATTATATCTAATTGTTCGATATTGGTAATACGGAAATAATGAGACTCGCAAGGCAATTATTGGATACCGATACTTACTAATTACATTCATGCTGAAGGGAGTAAATTCTCGTGTTTTTCGAAACGTAAAACAAAGAAGTATTCATGGAATTCAAAAAAAATTTCACTCAATTCCACATACACTAATCGAGACAAAGTTTCTGTCCTAAATATACGTTACTGGAAATACTTTTTTAAATTGTAATATTTTTTACTTTGTAACTACGTGTGTTAATCCTAGCATCTACGGCTAACACTAATGACTACGGTTAGACATATGTATTCGTATGTGCAGCATCCAGGATGCTGAGTAGAAATTAATATCACACTAGCCGGCTACAAATTGTATTTACGTGGTATTTAGCATGGAGTAAAAAACAATAGCAATTAAATCCTTACGGTAATGCGAAACGTAGGGTAGGGGACGTCCGCAGATAACCGCCGGTCCTATGGAGCAGCCCGGAACGGACCAAGTATTTATGGGGGTGTCGCAGATAACCCTAGACCCCTATACCTCGTGTGGAATTAGTTCCACATAGTCTTATTATGCGAACGATGCACGTAGTTAGCTATGGCGATTCCCTTGCGACTGAAACATTGATAGTAAAAATTCTGTCGTTCTCGACAGAAGAAACAGTATCCCTACTTCACGGCTGTACGAGCGTAATACTTAAAAAAATTCATATAGAAAGTCATAGACGGAGATACGTCTATTGGGCTAAGTTAGAATCTACATACGCCAATTAATATTCGCGAAAACATTCGAGTCTTTGTAGTTAGTGGTTTAGTTTTCTTGAAGCTACATAGAGATACGGTACTGAGCTACATATTTCTCAGCAGGGATAACTTATAATGAGGATAATTAGCGTTTACGAAACGTTTATACGTAGGGGATGAAAGTTCGTGAGATTGCTTATGGGTGACGGTGTTCAGTATTCCACATAGGGTGGTAAAAATGTGTGGAGGATGGAAATAATGAAGGTTAGCGAAGAAGAGGGTATTAATGCTCTGAGGAGTTTCTTAGTCGGAAACTCAAGGAACCAAGAGCCATACAACCAATTCTTGTTATACGTACTTGCGCGTTATTAGCAAGTGAAAAATTCACTCGTGTACTGAAACGCAAGTCTGAAAGCAGGGAAAGCTCCTAAAGTCGTCGTAAAGCTCTCGCGAAGGGTCTGAAGTAGTCGCGGGAAACTGCGAATTTTCCTTGAGACGTTACTACGATTTTCCGTCGGCATGTGTGATGGTCGGCAAGTAGATTCACGAGGGTCGCGCTGCTTACTTAAATTTTTCTAAAATCTTCAAGGTTGGAAGAAAGCTCACGACCGTGAGAGATTTTACCCGTATAAAAATCTGGCAATCGTTTATTTTCACGCTTTCAGAAAATCTTAAGCGGCTCATTTTTTCCCTTGTCATAACCTTTGCTGATTCAATTACATTTTTTTGTGCAAATTATCCAGCCACGTGGTGTATATTTACGTGCATCGGTTAACTGAGTCATAGCAGTAAATCGCAGCATCTCTGGTCCATTTCAATGTTCCCGGTACAGGGAGCGTTGGTTCAAGGACAGCATGGGCAAATATCAAATCGATAGTGTACGAGTATATCACCTCGTTCAAGAATCCTTTGGAAAGTCTGAAAGGGATGGTAGGTATGTATATCGTTTGAGTGACTGTCAATGGAATATTGTAGGGTACAGATGCGAAAGAGGCTGGATGAGACGTAGAATCCGCCACGCCTCTTTTGCGTATTCGCGAGTGTACCCCTGGCGCTTTTCCTTAAACAAACCGAAAGTTTGTACAGAGCTCATTGGTACAGCGGTGAGGTCGTCTTAGAGCTTTGCCACCAGAGAGCACTGCGACGCGCTACGTCGCGACGGTAATGACTTGACGTGTTAATGCTTCGGTGACTCTCCAAAAGAGCCTCTAAACACACCCACGCTGCCTACCCGCAAGCGAGAGTCTCCATCTTTGTCCTTGAGCCACTTGCACTTCCGTTAAGGTCGCAAGGCTACGCAAGTTTCACTCGCGAAACTTGGACCCTCCTTATTAATTCATCTCCACTAATTTGTAATTCACCCGCAATCCCGTAGGTCTCGTGGCCTTTGTGTTTCGCCCCGAATACATATATCTATGCATATATAACGGGTGGCGAGTAATACTTCTCGTGAAAGTTCACAGCGAATTTCGCGTTTATCCGCCAAATAAAAGCGTCCACCGAGGCCTGAAATTGCCATTAAGAAACTGTTTAATTAAACTGTCCCTTTTTCGAGTTGGCGAGAGGCCCGAGCCCAGGGAAGATATTATTATTGAGATCGTGGCTTATCGACGTCGACCAAGCTAATTAGAAAATTCCCTGGATGGATTGTAGGGATTAATTATGGCTCGACGTCAGTCCCAATGCGGTTGATAAGCGGGCTTTCGATTTACTCTATATGAATGAGCATACCGATAGCTTCGCACAGTTGTTAGCTTCTGGCTAACAAACGCTCATCCAGTCGGCTATAATAATAGCAGTAGTGCGAATGATTTTCAAACTGGCTGCGCCGATTCGCCATTGAACGTGAAACATCGTCAGGGAAACAAATTCGCGAGTGCTGCCTCCCCCCCTCCTCCAACCTACCTTGCTATCTCTACCCACCACATGCGTGTATATTATTGATTCTCCTGTGAGCTTTCGATTCGTTTTCATTGGCGGACAGGTCGTTCCGCTTCGATTAACTGCACACTTTTGGCGGCTGGTTAATTAAAACTTCTGTTGTTCCCCGACGAACGGCACTCCCTATACCCCTTTCCGTATGACATAAAGTAAATAATCAATGAACCTTGGAAGCATGGCGCCAAGCGTTACCTGTATGGTAAACGAATAAAAATACATTCTCGACAAACTTGTAAGGCTTAACGCATTACCTGGATGCTGGATATGCTTCATCCCGTGTCATGAAAGGAGCGCGATCCAATCAAGCCCTCGTATCTCGAATAGCCCTTTAATTTTCACTTGGATGAGATACGCACACGTTACAAGCCAGCAAAGCGGATTATGGCTGCGATATGCAAGAGAGTCTGTCTACGTAACTTCTCGTGCACTAAAGCCATGGTTACATCAGATGCACGTACGCTGGTCTTATGGTTTACCCCATGAATCGTGTGACAAGTATTACTATATCAAAGAATTTTCACCTTTTTTTTACTTATTTTCAATTTAACGCATCTAGACACTCGACCACACATGCTGCGTCATTTTAAAATACTTTCAAACGCATTTAATTTATGCAATAGGACAGTCTACGATAAAAGTGCTTATATGTATACAAAGTACAGAATTAATGTTTTGGAAAAGTCACACCGTGTCCGCCAAAGTTCCACCAGATACTGTTAACTCGTGGATTATGTGTAATGGCAGCCTAAGGTTGCGTGGGCGTCGTGCCCACCAAGTATGGACACTTGGGGACGGGAGAAGCGGCCACTGTCCACTTACTCAAACCAATGCATACGTTAGAGCAGTGAAGCGTCTCGTACTCGATTGTGGATTCAATTTCAGAGGCGTCCGGCCAGTTACCCACCCCTCCCATAGAAGATTGCGAGTTTACGGGTCGCTGAATATGAAATATGCCCTGCTGATTGTCTGTGGGTTCTCTCTCTCTTTTGCCTCGACTACCCACCCCTATCCAAATATCCATACTCATCCCTCTTCCTGTCCCTTTCATTCCGGTATTCTCCTTCCTTCTCACCCTCATCCCAACAAACCATATAAACCCATGCAAGAAGTTTCATCGAATCCTCAAAACGGCTACCGAACTGTAGCATCTCTTCGATATACCATAGTATGTTATAATATACTGTACTATAGCATATAGCCTGTAGCAGGTATTACCGTTGCTATACCCGCAGACTGTTTTAATGCGTCGCCAAAAGTGTAAAGCGGCCTTTAAGCTGGGAATCACGTAAGACTAGCTCGAACCACGAATCGTTAAGATTCCAGGATCCCTCTGATATATGAGAATCCTTGAGGAAGGATGAATTATCGTATCGTTCGAAAGGAGCGGAGATCGATCGATGAGGTCGATGACACTGCTGGGGATTCGCCTGGGAAAAAGTCTAAAGAAAAGGATATTGGGAATAAACGACTGACAGTAAAACGTGACGGAATAATGTGCCCGGTGAATCCGACTGCCGGGTTATCTCGGGTGAATCTAGGGGGTTAATACAGTAATAGTTACGGCTGTATCGCAGTAAACGCGATGGTAAACGTTCGACTCATGGCGGTTGGTAGAACGTGAAGTTTGGCGATATCCGATTGCCTCATGGATGCTAGAGATAACTCGACAGAGTGTACCGAAGGTAAAATGGTCTGGTAAACATACCCAGTGTCAAGTTATAGTTCTGTATCGAGATATCGGCTACCGGTAATAACTAGAATGACACTATAATTTCTTAAAGCATTTTCGAAAATTATTAAACCACGTTTGTGAATTACTAACTCGAGGAAGTAGCAGCGGTATTATGGAATTCTCGATCAGTAAGGGAAGAGCACCCGCGCATTCTTGAAATTTCTTTCTCGGCATCGTTATAGCTATGCCAAGGAGTTTCTTTATATCTCGTTGACTGGTTACAAACACTTAAGACGGTGGTCCAGGATTCCGGGGAGGCTGGATATTAACAATTCCTCGTGCGTGATTTACTCGAAGGATTAGTCCGTCGTGCGACTAGCACCGACCACAATAATTAATTCCTCCCTTCCTACCCCCCCCCCTCTTCCCCATTTCGACCGTCTGAACTTCCTTCGTTCTCTTTACCGTGCTGCAGACTTGTTACGGCTTAATTAATTGCAATAATTAAAAGGAAGGCGTAGCAACGAGAGACCTGCCCGGGGGGCGCAGTCAGCATCAGGCGTGCCCCACGTTTGAATATGCAAACTCTCACTTACGCTGCCCGGTAGGAGGTAACTGTTAGTAAGAACGAAGAAGCGAAGCCAAGAGCGGAGCATGGGTATAGGAGTGTTCTAAGGGGTAGGTACACCGAGGTCATGGAGGGATGAAGTACATAGTGAGAAGCCAAATGCTCGCCGCGGTACGTTACTCCGTCGCGAACACAGAATAACAAAACCTTCAACCCCCGTGGTATGAACCCACCCTCTGATCCTCATACCAACCACCGTCCAATCCCCATTCTCCATCCTCCATCCCTTATACCCCATAGAGAGCAAACCCTCGTTTTTCCTTCTTTTCGGTCTTTCTACTTCTCTGTACCTATCAACCCAGTCTTATATAATCGGGCAAGCTTTTCTTCTTCTTCTTCTTCCAACTGCATTCGGGACTAGCATACCAATCGATGTTAAATCGTTTTGCGTATAGAGTACCTACTAAACATTTACATCTGCTACTTGGGGTATACGCCAGGACACTGTGTTGTATGCTGGGAAATAACCTACTTCGGGGTTAAATTGAATCCTCGAATCGGATAAATGCCTAGGAAGGTTTCAATTCGATTGCGGCCACCATCCACTCAGAATGAGACTTGGATCGTTGTTCCGTCTGGACCTTCATTTTACTAGCAATTCTTAACTACTTATATACTTTTCAAAAGTTTTCATTGTAGTATCGAAGCAAAATGGTATAATGACTGTGACGATATCGCGAAAAGATAATTAAAATGATAAGAAAGATTTATTGGAGTGGGGACGTCCATTGTTTAAAAATTTCTACGGCACTTAACGAATACTCGAGACACTTTCGTATTTTTGTAGTCTTTTCTTTGGTTATACCTTGCGACGACTGTTCCCGGTAAGAATTCAATGCCGTTACGAAGATGATTTATCCATTAGTAATAATAATTTGCTACGCTATTATCGATAAGAAGCTGTCGACTCCTCTCGATCTGTCTCAGCGAGTTTCTTGTTAAACGTCGCTCGACTTCCACTCAATTCCCACCGGGTACAAGCAGGAATACAGATGTAGCTCCGACGTGCAAAAGACTTTTTGTCTTGGATCGAGGAATGCGCGGCGTTGTTGTCTCACGGAACAATACGCAGTTTTATAGTCTTACGCTCGTGTTTTCTCTCGCGGGAACGACTCTCGCGAAAGGATTGGCGCTTTTTGGTAGCTCCCGTTGTCGGGCAAGCACGAAATCGCTGATTACAGAAAACCCCAGATGGCGAAACCCGATAAAACTCCACGCAACACGTATACTAAAGGCTGTACGCAAGAAGCATATCGATTGGTCCTTGCGGTTGTAAACATCCAGACTAATTGCCAGGAACACAAGTCGGTCTACTGTACTGTATTCGGAGAAAAAAATTTTTACGTTTAAGGTTTTCAGAGATCGATCAGGACCTTTGCTCCTTAATGAATGCAATTTACTGTGAAAAATGTATGTAGTGACTACAGTCTGGTCGCTCCTTATAAACGTGAATTATTTCGAACACAAGAAACAAGTGGAGCTAGAAACTAGAGTCTCGTCCAAGCATCTTTGACTCTAGGTTTGATAATTAAAACAGGTCCTTGTTATACCTGCGCTATTCTTATCCTTTATCCTTGCCGGTACTAAGCCCAGAGAAGACAGTGTCGTTTAAGGACATTAGCCACTAACGATTTGCGTAAATTGCTCCAGCCGCTTTAATTATATTTCGTAACAGCGTCGCATGTTAAGTACCTAATCATCCTGTCGGTACTTTAAGTGGAGGGGTTCGCCGTTTCTCTTCTTCGTCTTATTCTGCTGCTTCTGCTGCTACTTCGACTTCTTTCTCTTCTTCTATCTTTTTTTTTTTTCGTCTGACAGCTTCAGGCGAGTGGACGAGCGTCGATTCCCCAAACCGCTTCGCTTGCGTCTTGTCACGATTCCTCTTGAACTGTTTAAATACAAAACCAGTCGTGTCTCCGTGCAGAATATCGAATGACTTCACGTGCAGCTGCATCGGGAATACGCGAGTGATGCATTTTCGTAGATGCATCAATAAGATTTTAAGAGTTTACTAACCGTCCCGTAGAATTCACTAGTTACACTCTGCGAACTGTCTATATATCGAGATGAGTATTAATTCGAATCCGCTATACTGTAGTTAACGACTTCATTTGAAAGCGTTGAATGTGTACGCAGCCCCAGTGAAAACCGCAATTATTGATTCACAATAACACGCTCAAAAATCTATAACGATTATACACTCCGTGTCGTGTATGTACATGAATTAATAACTCATAAGTACACAATGCGATCATCCATTAGCCTAAAATGATTATTTTATTAAAAAGAATTGTTCGACTCAAAATTAACGCGGAGCATGATTTATGTCGTAATATTTTATCATCGGATAAATGATCTTTTATGTGATAATATCCTATCGTTATATGTTAACAGTGAAGGGATCACTGTGGAAACAGAATAAAAATTCATTTCAGCAGGTTCAATGGCGCGACAAGCAATATCGCTCGTTCAATGGTTCTCCCGTTAAGAAGCAGGTATGCATGAGAGGGGTAGAGGACAGGAAAATATCGCCATAAACGCGAGAAAAGCTACGCAGATGTTCCATCGATGGGTAGGAAACTTTATGTTAATATTTCATATCATAACCCGTGAGCGTCGTAGCCGTCTACGTTTCGCTTCGAAAACAGCCGCAAGCGTCACCACTGTTGCTACTGTTACTGGCCGTGGCACACCTATTGCTGCCGCTGCCGGTGCTTCGGGCTGATTTATTACGCAGTCTCTACACCTCCCGGTGATGTCGTCCCGGGAAACATATTGGCACGTTATTAAATTCTTGTCTAATACGCCGGAATAATGGCGGAGGCCCAGAGTAACTACTGGAAGAGATAGGGGAACGGTTGGTGGTCCCTGGACGCCTGGTCAAATTCACGGCCGATCGAGCCTGATAGCAACGGTCGTAGACGGGGGGTGACACGCAATCGTTAAACCATTAAAAAGGTTTATCGACTGACGTTGGGATTCGAGTAACGAGGATCAAGCGTGCTTCCTACGTTTGTTGGGTTAGGGTTTGGAGAAGTATCGGAGAGAGAAAAAAAAAGGGGTGGCTTTAGGGTGCAGCGACAGACTCTTGGATTGAGAGTACCACTTTGGAAGTGCGATCCTGTTACACTAATGGGTAACTCGATATCGTAACCTGCGCCAGGACGATGGGAAATGGGTTCATACGATTCGGACAAACGTTTTTGGAGTTACGAGCTTTTAGTATTTTTAGATGGGTTTTCATGGGTTTACGCCCAGGAACTGTCGGCGCATCTATCAGCTGATGACTCCAACGTTACGCCCCATTAGATTAGTAAATAAGACGGACGTCGACGGCTCGCGACGGGGGATATTTCGTGTCGATCTTTTATATCGTTGCCAGGGGCGGATAGTATCATGGCGCCCTTTAGGCAACCAGCTATTTCGTATTCGGCCTCTGGTGTGTTCATATATCTCCATCAGTCGCGTCCGGAAAAACTGTTTCGTCATACTCGCTCCGGCAGCTGGCCACTGGCAGGTATACATACGTATCGATGTGAAAGGTAGTATTCGCTTGTTGAAGGTGTGATTAATGAATATTTATTACAAGATTAGATCTAGTATCGTAGCACTGACGTATACCGCGACTGTAAATTATATGTGATTCACGCGCTGTTATACGATTAATCAAACAGCGCCAGCTGGCGGTGCTTTATTAGTAAGTAAATAAATAATTAGGGATCTCCTAACGGATGATCTGACCCTCTAGACCGGATCTTCTTGGCAGCCGTGATCTCACGACAGGATTGATCCGATCGAGCGATAATGCCACTCTTAAATGCAAATGACTATTCAGCTTGGTACCGAGTGACCGATCGATTACCATGTGTCTCGTTTAACTGTTTACCACTTTAATTCACGGTTAGCCTAACCTTTAGGCATGAAAAATTATATCCAAGATCTATGCAATTCTTACTGTCGAAATTGCGAGGCAAAAATTTATTTTCTTAATGATCTACAGCTGTGCAGAGTGTCCAGCCTTGTCCTTATTTTGGAGAAAAAGACAGGATTCTTTTTTTATGAATTTCTGACTGATACCCGGTTGACTTTCCGCTCCGAAGCATAAACAGTCTGTCATCTTTTGTAAGCAGGAAGATCCCAAGATCCGTCTCCATTAGAGGTTAGCTACCTTTATTCCCATGGCAGTATGTCCCTGTTATAAAACTCTATTCCGCCAAAATCTCTAGCGATTTATAAAGAGGACCTTGAGTAATATTTAATCATTCCCCCACCAACAGCGTGCCTGAAATATGTGCCGGATTTAATAATAAGTGATTCCCGGCTATAATACCTTTAAAGACGAGATTAGGTATCTCGGGGGGCTTATTTGCTTTTCCTCCCTCATTATAAGCAAATGCGATATGAAATTAATTCTAAATTTTTATTTTTTCTTTTAATTGCAATAACTCATCGCACGAGTTACCTCGGCTGTTTCGGGATGTAAAAAAAGAGAGAGATTGTTTCTCCCGCTTGGAATGCGAAATCGTTTCGCTAAAGGCACGAACGATGAAATCGGACAACGCGTACCCGAATCGATTTAATTTCCGTCGTTTCCAGCGTTTCCGCTGTCTGTCCGTTTCCATCAGACATTGGTACATTCTATAATGGTGAATTAAAACTGGATCGAGCCACGGCTTCGAAAGATTTACCAAGCCACCGCGCTATGACATCTCGCTTTCATTTAACAGGGAATAGCCCGTTTCTACCATTTTTTCTCGAGCTGTCATATGTGATTTTGTAACCATTATATTATAGATGCCATATTGATACAAATAGTTTCGATGCAGTCGAGTTATTCTTAGATTTCTATAAAACGATGAAACATTATAAGTCGGCTGTATCAATTTTATGAAATAGATAAGGGAGATAAGAAAATTTCGTAAATTCATCTATCGATTCGATTGATTTTTGTCAATAAAAAAAATGGATTCCTTTGAGTACTGTCTTTGACGAAAAAAAAAAAGAAATTCACAAAGATCACTAATAAGATTCTCCTCAAATCTTCTTTCAGAAGCTTTTTGAAAAATAGGCTAATGTAGCAGGGGATCCAGAGACAACGCGCGACGGCTTGCCGCGAAAATTGATTACGTCGAGAGCGAAGGGAGTCTGGCGAAGCTATACAATATCGAAGAGAACTCTTAGAACGTGGTATCAAATTGATAAATATATTATGAGAGCCCCGAGCGAACTTGGGGTAAAGCGAAGGGTGGCTTGCGCGCCCACCCCAAGTTCTTACATCTCGACTGTGCTTGCTTATACAAAAAGTTGCCTCTTCGTGACCCCCTCCCCCCGTTTAGGTTTCTGGCTCTCTGCATATTTCATGGGATCAAACATTTCCAACATCTTGGTTCGTGGTACCTGATTTGACGCTTGTATCGATCTTAAACACAGTCTCAGAAAGGCCAGTCACGTATGAAAAAATGTCTTGGGAATAAAGACTCTTAGAAGAAAATCTTCTCTCTATCAGGATAAAACTGCAGCTTTTTTACTCAACCGAACAAAACGATGTGGTTCTAGAGACGATGCCTGTGTGCTTTCGGTTGGGTTTGAAAATTTCAAGACGCTTTCAAGATACGTTCAGTGCCCTCATTACTCGATGAAAACTCTTGGGTATCGTCAGGGTGATGGCATTTATGTGAATCCTCCATAGGGACGACGTTTTGTTTCATAAATAAAAATGCCGAGCGAATGCTGAAAGGTAAACAGGTGTAAGGTGCAAGTTTCGTATTATCTATAGTTTGTATACTGTCAGGAACAACGACTGTAAATTTATGACCTACTCCGTGCGGAGACTGCAGAATCTTCAAGGGAAAAAAAAAAGAAAACTAGAACACGATAGGGTTCTTTACGTCAACGCGACTACGTATATATATATAGAAACGCGTATTAATGTTTTAAAGATCTTAACAGCACTTGTATAGAAATTCCTGTAGATTTTCAACAAACTATACACAGTCTGTAGACAAACGCCAGGGCCTTCGACCCTTGATGTATTCAATGATATCGTGGTAATAAAATCTTCATACAGTTGCAACTGCAACGTCGCCTGTAAGAGCGATGACGTCTCTCCTTGTATCTCGAAGTATTTTTTAATTATTCTCTCACACGACGCTCATCTTCCCGATCAAAGGGTTACCTCGCGCATGCGCGTATATAATAAAAAAAAGAATTTCGCGACTTTGCTTTAATCTTGAAAATACCAAAGTTTTATTTTAGCCTGCATTAGTCGCGTATGTTCAACCAACCAAGCATCTGTGATACACGAGCAGCAGGTGAAATGAAAAAGGAAGCAGCCATTAGCTACGAACAGTGTCGTCAATCCTCTTATACGAAAATGTACAAAGTCCTAAGTAGGAGCCAGAATGATTCACGCGTACGTGATATCCACCGCAGACTCTGAAAAGTTGGCGCTACGGTTGCATCGAAAAATACCAACTTTTCCATGCGCGCATAAATACACGTGCACAAGTAGCGACGCACGAGTCGGCTTTTACCGGGCGTAGGAAAAATGCAGGCATTCGTCATAACGAGAGAGAAATTTATTCGTTATGCCTTTTGCGCTTGCAGTTCTTCACTGAGATCCCCTTGGGGCCAAGCCATTTACAATGCATTTCGTGAAATCTATGTACGGGAAAGCATAGACATGTATCCACATATGTACATGTATTTCCAGCGCGTCGTAATTGCCCGTCGGAGCACAGTGCGCTGATAAAGCAAACGGCGCCCGTCTATAATGGCCTTTTCAAAGCTTTCAATGCTCCCAGGAACTTGCAGTGGTTTCGTACTACTCACCGCTGAGCCCTCGCCTCAAAATGACCGTAGAATCTGTTTCTGCAGTTGCCGGATCACTGGATCCCCGTTAATGCTTCTGAAATTATGTGAGCTTAATCTGTCAGTAGTGAATCGAAAAAGATTATCGGATCAGTAACGTTCGGAGACGTAAGTTTGAACTTTTCATTAATATTAGATAATTTATAAAATACAGTATAAGATTGAGATACCAGACATATCGTTTGAGGTGGAATCGATCCAGCTCGGCGTGATGACTTATCATGCACCCCTAATCTCAACTTTGGAGTTACGAGTGACATTCGTATAGGCACGAGGATCGTGTAATAAATTAATAAATTCATAATCGGATCCGCGGTGGGGTGGGGGAGAGGGGATGAGTTATCGTGCTCGTTGACGAGGACAAACCCTCGCTTTTCCATCCCCTAATATTCCCGCTCGCCAGAAACGAGCAGTACTATATTTTGCTACGGGATGACTCACTGATGTCTCGTTATATTTTCCATGAAACGAGCAGCAAACCGGGGCGAATAAAACAGTATGCGTATGGCAGCGTGAATAGTTTATATATATATAGATACATATATAAGCTATTGAAAATAAAATATATATATATATATTTAATGTGACCAGTAAAATGTGAAGTGCTGAGTCGGATACGTTTGATTGCGCGTTGAATGATCCGCTCGTAAACGTTCTGAATAATTCAGTAACGTAGATCAGTGTTATGTTATGGTCCATAGTTAACCAACCCCTGAATGACTCAACAATTTATAAGAATACACCCCCTGACCGCAAGGGACTGCACAAAAAATTCGTAGGATGTGATGCTTTGTGCTGCAATCTAGTATATTTTTGTTCCAAGTTAGTATACCGATGTTTAAACTTAATTGACCGAGCGACGTTTATGCAAATAAGGGTGAGACACTTGGTAGTATCGGTGAAGGGTTGAGAAATAAAATGAAGCGAGTATGCTCAGCACTACCCTATAGAGGAAGGAAGACGTCGAAATGGAGTGCATCGTAAAGAAAGGAGGTGAAATGACGATAGAGTCGCCTCTTGTGGAGATGAAAGAGATGCGGATGCTGGGAAAGGGAGATAGAAATAGTGCAGTAGAATGTCGGGTGATCACGCCAAGAGCCCATTCGCCATTTGCTATTCGGCATTCGCCATTCGGGGTGTACCCGATGCCCTTAATGGTTGTACACGATGACTATATATATTCACCACCAACGGGTTATCCCACGTTTTTCTCTCCTCCGCTGCTCCCTCTCACTCAGCAACTTTTTAATCACCCTCGCTGAACAAAGGTACTGAGCTAACGGGTGTCCCGAAAGGAGCTCACTTTTCTTTCTCGATATTATAAACTATTGCTATTATTTTTTTTATTTTTATTCCATGCTTTCCTTTTGCTTAGTACTGTTCCCCTACCTTTTTGCTCGAAGTGTGAAACATAATTTAAGTGGGATATGTAGGGAATAAGGTAAATACTTTGTGGGATATTTTTCTCATTTATACTATGCAGATTGGACATCAGTGTGCTTTTAATAAAAAGTTGAAAGCAATCTGTACGATATTCGTAAAATCTTATCTTATTAACGTGGTAAATAAGTGTTAGTTGAGATAGGGGAAAGTGAGGTTGTTGTTAAAGGGGGTGAGTAAATCATTTTAGAATTGTATTATGGGTATATTGGAATTACGATGTTGTCGTGAAAACGTGACAGCGATCACCCTATAGAGTAGTAGCATTACATTGTGTTCAGGCATTCTTCATCGCGAAACCATCCCCCCTTGCGTTATAGTAATTATTGCTACAATCTCTTTTTATCTCTTTTTTCTCTTTTACCCCACAGTCGTTCGCTCTATGGATTCACGTCCCTCGCTACCCTCCTCAGCGAGTACTAAGACAATGAGACTCCGTGGAATCAGGAATTCTTCTGTAGCCACCCGCCATTGCAAATTCTACCCTAATTTGTCGTTTGCTTTGCCAACTTCTCAAACCCAGAATTAAGCAATTGCTTGCCGTTCGCATCGCTTATGTTCGCCCTGTGTCAGCGGTGGATTTAGACGAAAGGAGGAAGTAAGAAAACAAAAAAATTACACGGCTTTATTTTTCATCCTGGAACATCCTAACGAACGGCAGAAGAAAAAATAAGAAATTTTACGTTAAAATGAATAAATCTGTATAAACATTTTTACACGCAGTCTGTTGTGCGGTAAAAAAATAAAATTTGAAGTTATGTTTTTATTTTCGTTTTGAATCCATAAACATTACTGCCACCAACAAATAAATCCGTGGACGTTCAAATTTTACGTGTCACGAGCTTTTAGCGTTACAGGTCAGAAGTCGTGTTAGTGCTAGGCAGGTGCATTTCCCACTCGGCAAGCCAATTAAGGCGTTACAGAGCAATATCTTAATGGATTTCCGTTATACGTTTAATTCACAATGGCTAACCGATGATATCCCGTTAAAGGCCATTAAACGAATACGTTCAATTGACTTATAGGGATACCGGATAATCGTTTAATCTTCACCTAGCCCATGATTACCAGAAAGCAGAGACGTGATTCAGATTCCTCAATCGCAGAAAATGGAACCAAATTACGTACTGTAAATACTCATCTTGAACATCCGCCTATATGTACTTACCTACCTTGAATGTATATTGAACTTTTCTACCGCTTAATTAATTCCCATCCAGTTACTCGGTGTGACTATCGCAGTTGGCTCTTAAATTTCACACTTTTATAGCCAATTAGCTCCGAGGGTAAACTTACGGTACCAACGTACTGTAATAAGAATTTTTATACTATGAGAGAATTTACATGCATCGTTCACTTGCATCCTGCCTTATTATGACACTGTTATTTAAATACTCGTCATCTACACTGCACATCCGCATTCATCGAGTCATCCTGTATGATGAAATTTGTCTTGTTTCAGTACAGCGATCGGTCCACCTCCGTTCTTCTTATCATCTCGCTAGCGGGGATCAAAGTATGCAGTCCAGATGGAAAAGTGAGTCAAGTCAATGTTGACAAATTTATTTCTTTTCGTATTTTTTCTTTCTTTCTTTTCTTTTGGTTTGCCTTTCTCCTTGACAACTTATTCTCTGTAAGCTTAGGATAGCGACAAAAAATTTTACGTAGTCTCTGTCGGCTTTGCCTGCTTGCTGGCGCGATCCACAAAGAAACTCGGCCACACCGCATGAGACTCTGCCATATGTATGATACATTCAGAGTATGTCGATGCTATTATATTTTAACGTGAGAGTAGTTACGACATTATTTTGAGGGCAATGCTTTTGGCCTTTGAACAGTTTTTTTCAGAACAGTTTTAATCAGACAGAAAGCTTACGTATGTTTGGGTCGTATGAAGAAATGTGGCTGTGACCTGAAAAGGAAGCGATTAGGAATCGTTTCGACGTTGTATCTTTGTGGGATACTTTTTGCATTTTTTTAATGGAAAAGAGTAAGACAAGGATGCGAAAGACAGTAATGCAGGAACAACTCTTGGAATTGGCACGATAGTCGGTTCCGTGTTAAATGAAGCATACGAAGGCCGTGAATTTTCCAATAATTTCAGGAAATATTGTGGACTCTTGTCCAGTGGAAAAATATCAGGAAGACAGATATACATGCAGCTTTCAATTCGACAGAGAGGACGAGAGAGAAAGAGATAAAAAGCGCGAAAGTTTTGTATCTGCCCGTCTAGATTTCAGCGAGTTGGAAATTCCGCAAAATAGTTAAATTAATTGGAATTGCATTTAGCCGATACTGGCCTGCTGGTATTTTTCGGATGCGAATGCTCCCGTATTGACTTGGAGAATATAGCTATATATCTGCCATACACGTAGAAAAATTATAAAATCATGATTGGACGAACGCAGGGACGTCAATAGGAAGATCCATATCTGACTTAATGATGCCTTATTAATTGATGCCGCCTATATTTATTTCGTTTTATTGTTGCAAATATTTTTCTAAAAAATATTATATAGATTGACAGCTGTGAAGTTACTTAATTTTCACGAATCAACTGAGGATTCTAAATGTGCAAGTATTTTGGTTACGTCGAGTAAATTATATATTGTTTATGCAATTATCAGAACGAACGGGGAGGTGCATTTAACAGATTAATTTCAACGCGAGAATAATATCTATCTCGATTAACGTAAGCCATTTTCTAAGCACCGGTTTCTCGAGCTGTATTATAAATTGCTGGATAATTGTAGGGTATTAAAGTCTCCCGAACGTATTCTTATACCTATATATACGTATACTCGGTGCTCGTTTCCATGCAAAGAATTTTAAACTGACATCGGACTCACTAACAAACCGTTTAAAGTTACTCGCGGTGCTAAAGGCGCCAGGATGGGAATAACGTAATGCACGCATTGAAGCAGGAATAGGCTGATATTAAAAATTCTTAAATAATATGTATATACACATATATGTATATGCAGCTACCCTAAATTCTCTCAATATTCATATAAATTGCTCCTCGACAAAATCGTGTTTCCCCTCTGCAGTAAAATTAAATGTTACCTACTTTTACATCAGTTGATCCCCTACTCTAAAACTGAACAGGGAAAAGTACTGGAAAATCATGCTCGTGGAAGATATTCGATAAAAAGTTCTAGTCATAGCGCAGTAACATCGTTATACAATGATTTGTGAAGCAATAAAAAAGAAAAACTACATAACTATAATAAGACGTAAAAATTGAACCAGGGGTGCAAAGAATTTGTCTTACGTTATATAATATTCAATAAGTCACTGTACAGATTTAAAAAAGACAATTTCATCCCCTCGATTCTCAAATGCGATGCTGGGAGTTCACGAGTCGAGATTGATATGTATAGGCCAGCGTAAGAGAGTTGCGAATCGTTCGGAAATTGTCACACCGTTGGAAAGAGCCCTAAGACGATATATGTGTTCGCCACTTAGCTGTTTAATGGCGGGTGAATGCGACGAGCATCCCTCACCCTGCATCCAGCCGTCTGATTCGGAGTTACGGACTCCGGTGGTTCTTTGAGAATTCTGGATAGGGGCTGAGCGGCGAGGGGATCCCGCGGGACCTGAAGTTTCGCAGTGATTGGCAGCGTGAATGAATCCGGACGGCGGAGACTAATGCGGCCCGCCGCTCTTCTGTATCGCTGTCATCCTGATTGATAACTCCTCTCTTACTATACCTATATATACCTACCTACGCCTTCACCTTCACCTATATATATTACATATATAACATATATAACAATACCACCCACTCTGTCATACGTATTCATCCTCCTTTGTCTCCACCTAGAACTAACACCCTGTCTCGTTCGATCTGCGCATCTTCATTTTGACACATTACGCTACATGCAATTCGTATGTGGAAATTTCAACGTACTTCCGTGTCGCATCTTGTAAACGTCAGCACGAATCGAGAACTACTGGTATACTGGGTATAAGTAAATCCGGATAATGCTAATTTCATCGAACTTTTGAGCAAATTATTATATCGGCTTGTGACGAGATTTTATCTGATCTTGTCTGTATGTTTCTTTTAACATTGTCAAAATTTATTAAGAAATTTTGTTTTCTATTTTATAAAATTACTTTTAAATTACAAAAAAAACGCGTGGGTGATATGAAAATTGAAAAATCCTCTCCCGATAGGTATTTTACGTCTGCTGTGAAGTGTGCAATAAAATCGGCATGTGAATAGAAATTGACTTATTCGAGGAGTGAATCGCGATCCCCATCTGTCGAATGAGAGAAGGGCTGTGAGTGCATCTCTCGTAACAGCCGGGTATTACATTCATTCTTTACATCCTTCTTTTATTTTGACGTCGTAAAGCCGTGTGACGTTATGGCCTCTTCAGGAATGAAAAACCTACGAGAGCTTCGGGATGTGCCTGCTATCCGAATAATTCGTTGCACTTGGTCGCGATGAATAGAAATATTGGGAACATCCTGGGAGGTACGTTCTCGCGAGGTGAGCACGAAGATTGATGGTCTAGTTACCTACTTAAGGGGTTTGAATCTCTTACATTCTCGCAACAGCAACCCCTTAAAATAGGGAGACTCGGAATCCGGCTCAACTGATTACGCTGTCTCGATCTCCGCCAGGCCCTGTCACCCATCCTTTATAAATCAGTCGAGCACTTGGCTCTGGGTATCGACCATTGTAACATGGAAAATTCAGGAAATTCCAAAACAGCTATTAATTTAAATGAAAACGTACGGATCTAACGTCCTTAATCTAATGCTGCTTCGTTTCACGAATTCCCAGGCAAATATGAAACCTTCAGGATCTCTCCTACTTTTCGATCGTAATGATCTCCTCGTAAATTCTTTTTACTACTTATCGTAAGTCTTTTTAACGAACATCTGTCACATTGGAATTGAGAGCTGCACTTTACGTATAAATATAATATCATCCGAAGCGATCGTAAATTTGCATGGATTTTTTTCAGATTGTTCACGCAGTTTGCACCTGTACAGCATCTGTAACGAGATTCACGCGTATAGATTTTCTGTATCGGATAATATTTCTACACGCTAATTAAAAATAGTTGACATTTGTGAAAAAATATATATGTCTAATCATATAGAATTCTACAAATAGTTTTTAATAGTCTTGCTACAAATTAATAAATATGGGGCAGATCTGTGTCGCGGCATTATTCAGTATTGCTAAATATTTATATTTACGCGATTATAATAAAATAGCAAAACGTAGCATCACTGCAGGCACGTAACGGAACATAAAACTCCTCAGTCTCATGTTCCTGACCGCCGTGATTCTAAAACCGAGAACACGAGAGTAACGAGCGGAGCGTAATGGAACAAATGGATCCTGAACATGGTAGTTTCCATAGAAACAGGACTCCCACGTCCTGTGGCAAAATCTATAGGTACTGTCCAGTAATATCAAATTCATAAGTGAACAGGAAAAAGTAACTACTAGATCGAAATAAATATTTGTATCCGATGATATTAAATTCTATATATAAAGTTACAGTCTGTGAAAATTTCGTTCCACAGTAGACGAGGACTGGATACAGTCAAACGTCATATTTTTCAATGATATCGAGAGGAAAAATCTGTAGAGGGATGTCCGTGGAAGCATGGGAGCAGCTAAATCCGCCATATCCAACTCTGCTGTACTATCCATAATGTTCCGTACGATAACAAAAAAATTAAAAATTAAATAAAAATACATTGGCTTCCTCGGTTCAGTAGCTTCTCGTAAATCTAATGGAATCTCTGTGACAAAGCGAAATTACGAGTCTTTTAGGAAATACGTTTTATTTTCTATGCAAAAAACTGAACAAACTCGTTAATTCTGAGCTCACCTGCTTCCCTCTTCACCCAATAACGGTCCAAACGTATCGCATAAAATCGTGAGGGATACTCTTGTCTAAACCGCAACCTGTTCCGTGTAAAAGTTATTCTTGTACTTTTAACACGTGGCGTGTAATGGCTGTACTACTTAGCACGTAGCGTCAAGCTAGATTACTCGTAATGTAATAAAGGTTAGGTTAGGTAATTTCTTAGATCTCTTTATTATTCTAAAGACGTATCTACGTTCGATTAAATTTTCTACTTATATGCGAAGTACATAACTGACGTGTAACACACGTCTTGGATGGTACCGACGCGACGTGTTTTTATCTCTCGTTCTGTTTTTCGTCGTCACCATGCGGTTGCGCCTTCCTTAATTGCTGGCCGTCGACGTAAAAACATTTATTAAAACCGCGATTTGTTCGTCTCTTGACAATTTCGAGCATTCACCTGCACGTCATGTTTATACTGTGCTTTCAGAGGCACGGGGACCATGCCGGTACAATGGTAAGTGACTTCGTATAAGTGTAATTTTACTCGATGCAGCTTTTAAACGTCCCGCGCCCACACACGACCATAATCGTCCTGTGCATGGGAGCCCGAAGCGGCATGCAGTTATTGCGACCTGAAGTTTTCCTCGATTGCACAGTAAAAGTTCACGACGCAACAACAAAACATAACGTTAAAACGCTACCGGCGAGTGTGCGGCCAAGTCGTTAAAGGAAGATTATTTTCTTTCAAGTTGGCGATAAACGTGCTCGTGCAACGCGACCGTATAGCCGTGCCGGTAAAAAGTTACACTTTGCGAAGCAATACGCTGGTATTGTAAGAAGCTCTAAAAAATTAAATAAGAGATATGAAAGCTTGTTAATTACTTTACAAAGTCGAGAGTCATTCACATGCAGCGTATAGGTATAACTTTATATCGAGATAGGTACTTGATGTTCTTTTGAAAATTACCTCATTGATACGCAACACGAGTTAACACTGGAGATCCTATCAAATTTTTCGGACGATAACTTTTCTAATTTGACGGAACGAGATTTTTTTTCCTCGACACCGGGATAATGCTAGAACGCTTGTCGCGGATTTCCCATACCAGGGTGCGCAACCTGTTACGCAGCTCGGAGGAAACGACGTTGTGGGAAGTCGTGCGTGGTCTGCTGGTAACAAGTAGGATCCTCGAGAAGATTCTCTTGATATTTAAGTATCGCTGTTCGTAAGCTCTCGGCTTCCTTCAAGGTGGATCCATGTGAATTTGGTCAGAGAGTCGACAAAAGGCTGACCTCATGGGTTTTTTTGTTCTTTATTTCATTCTACTACCCAGGGACATTCAACTCTCTCTTCGGTAAGAGAAAAATAAGGGTAAGAACTTTTTTTCCTGTCCCACTTCCTCCGTATCTCCGGGCCAAAGTAACGAACCGTTCCGCACATGTACTGCTCTTTATGACGTGCACGAGTAAAAAGTGCAAGAAGCATTGCAAGAAACATCTCACAGTGCCGACGCACATACACCCGAGAAGAATGTCACAAGCAAACTGCAGTACTTTAGGTTCTCTTAATATAAAATGTATACGCATATAATGCTGGAAAAATGACATCCAAAGCTAAGAAGGGGAGAATGAAAGTGAAAGTAACAGTGGTGAGGCAGGAGGGAAGTTCAGAGAAAATTTAGATATAAATTTTCAGCTACTCCCTCCTGTCCCTACTGAGTTCAGCCCTAGTGGATGTCGAGCTTTCAAGCTTTCCATCTGTATACAGAATTAACGCCTAGAGTGACGTAACAATTAAGGTTAGGTACACCCAGGCGCTCCAGTATGGACAATAGCAAGGAGGTGAGAAAACTTACACAGGAAGCATAAATTTCCCTGGGTTCTCCCCGTTACCTGCACACGCTCATTCTCGAGGTTTCTGGTCCTTTGGTCCCTAACGTGAAACTTGGGTCATTCAGAACCCAAAACCTGGGCAAATTGGCGGGCAGCTACGTAACGTAACGGCAACGTCACGCCCGTGTCATCGATTGACGCTCGTTCTCAAACCATGAAAACCACCCGTCATGGTTAAGAATCACCATAGTCGAGATATGACTTATACCGCAAAAGGTATAAATTTTCACTCTGCTCGTTATCCATTTCCCAGCACTTCCGTTTTAGGCTCTCGAGTCTCTTTTCGCTCAGTGTCAATTTCATGCGGCTTGGACAGTCCTCATAGTGAATATGTGGAGAAAGAGGCTCCTATAGAAGACAAGAGTGGATCGAGAGAAAGCGAAGAAGAGAGAGAGAGAGAGTAGAAGGCAGAGAGCAGAGAGCCAACCTTACCACAGACACAGCAATAGCAGCGGATCGATGACGAAATACAAAAGTAGACCGGATTTCCCTCAGAAGCTTCCTTCCATTCTGAGAGGGTAGAAACTTTTGGGGTTGTTCAGGACATTCTGCCGGCAATGCCTCCCGGTTTCCTTCTTTCCACGTTCATACGGCCAGGATGAACCGCCACTCCGCGTAATGGCCACAAGTTTTGAGCAATGTCCGACTCCCGCCGGAGCTTCTTCCACACCGTGCGACTCCTCCGTTCCCCCGTTTCTGTTTCCGTTTGTCGCGATGAGCCCCCTTTTGAATTTAAAACTTTTTAAAAGATCGTCCCTGTAAATATTCTGATTCCCAGGTTATACTCGCGAGGAGAAGACTTTCGAAGAAGAGACCATATACCGAGAACACTGGGCATGGAATACACGATGAAAGTCCTAGACATTGTTCTGTGCGCACTTTCTCCAAGTCACAAGCTCATTGTTCCGATCCTGAAGTAAGTTCTCGCCTATGTATTTGCAATAGAGACTCAATTCCATTCAGGATCCTTACCACTTCTGTGACTACAATTTGCGTTGCTTTAACATTCGCCATGTCGTTCAAAACTTTATTCAGATTTACCTCATACCTAGCACATATTTACGGAAACGACAATGGGGTGTTTGTTACAAAAAAAAATATAATTCTTTATAATACCTTTATCCGTTAGTCTTCGGGTTGAAATATAATGGAAATTATTGAAGATCCTTTATTAAAGAATAAGTCGTTGATTCCATTTCCGCTTCCGCTTTGTCCTTAAATTTATACGAGCAGAGTACAACTCTATTCTCCTCATTTACCAACATGCTATACCGAACCCTCGAGATTAACGAAGCACTTCCCGCAAACAGTGCTTCGAAAGTTTCCTACGGTTTCGCGCGGCTTACCGAAACTCGTTTAGATATTCATCGGCCAGTACAGCGCGTATGGTAATTCCCGGAAAACTTGGAAAGTGGGCTACTCTCTACGATACGAGTTTCTTCATTGATTGTACATACCAACAATGAACCATTGAATCATGTATCTATAGTTTATATGAATTGTACCATTATTAGGTAATAGAACCTGCCTTAACCAGCAGGTGCGGTTGAGTTTCATTATACTTAAAGGCCTGTACCTGGCTCTGAAGCATTCAGTCAACATCAAAAGCATGGCTGCTATTGGGGGATGCCTTGATTACGTAACTCTGTGGAAAATGGTGACGCGAGAACGTGGAATATTATGAAGTTCTACTGAAGAAACTTCTCTCTGAGGTCTTACTTAGCAACTGAATGTCTCTAGTTAGCTCAGCGACTGGGATGACTTTATGAGAATGTCAGTGGCATCCACCTTGAAATGGTCTCCAGGGAGAAAACGCAAGGGTGAGCATGAACTGGCCGAAGTAATATCAAGAGTAATACCGTCCTGTTGTACTTACTGTAGGAGGATGGTATAGTGTAAGGGTCATAGGTATTCTCCCTTGGTAAAATTCTTTGAATTCATCTGGAACCAGCCTCTTAATGACGGCCCATCAAATTATATTGGGGACATGACTTTTGGAATATTCAGAAACCTTAAAGGGAAATGAATCATTTGAAAATTTTAACTGGACATAACGTGACTCATTGTTCGCGAGGAAAAATTTAAGTACCGTTAAGTCTGTATTATTTAATAAATCTTCTCTATTCACTTTTATACACGGTTATTGTTTCGTTGGGAGTTCCGATACAAAGTACACTCTGGTTCTTTAATAGCGGTTGACTTTCCACAGTTTCTTTATAACAGTCTAATATCCAGAACTGCTTCAACTTTTATTGTCCTGCATTGCCACAATGTGTCACCAGTCGTAAAAACTTTGCAATCTCGAGCATTTTTGAAACGATCGACGGTCAGCAAAATAAGAAAATAACCATGGGTCAGTTTGAAAAAAAAAAAGCAGAGTATAGCTGTTGTAGTTTTTTTTTTCAAAATAGCAATCCTTGGTTAAAGCCGCTAGCAAGATAATGGATCTTGATATTAAAAAATTGTAAAACACTTAACAACAACACAAGATACTCGTTTTGGACATTGAGTGCGTTAACGATGTTACGCTATATGTAACCGGGAAACCCATGAAGTAAGTTTGGTTATCACCTAACGAGGGTTATTACGCGCAACGATATTAGCCATCCCCCTAAACTGCAGTCTCGCATCCCTCGTTTATGTCGCTTTATACCCAGTAACGATTAAGCAAGGATTTACGCGATTATATTTCGAGGCCAAAAACGAGGAAAAGCCCATTATCCAACGCTGTCTAGTCTCAAGTCATTATTCCCATAATGCTATGCATAGTCGCCATCTAGCGGGAAAAACAAAATACACGTGTAATCTCCGTCACCCATTCGCTGTCTGAATATCCGGCATGAAGTTATCATTTGAAATTTTGATACATACTCGTATACGCGAAAAGAGGATGTCAGACATTGTGCTACAGTACGCTTTCCTCGCTTAACGTTAACGCTATGTACTACTTTTAACACGATGTATGTGCTCACATGTTACATACCATACAAGCGTTCCCCTAGACGCGGAACCACGGCATTTACAGAGTTATCTATCGTAATCGCTTGTACCGCATCTCAGTAAGGTTACTATAGTGAATAAAGTTCAAAGGAAGTGAAATACTCGTGGTGGAAATGCGCGACATGTTCGGATATAGAAGCAAGCACATGTCTGCCAAGAAATTTAATGGAAACGTTGTAAAGGCAACGGCATCGCGCAGCAAGATAGATACGTAGATATGGACAGGTACCAAACTTATCCCCGTCAAAGATGCAGTATCTTCTATGGATATCAGAATGACTGAGGGGAGTATGACAGTTATAAAGATAACCTATAGCGAAACAAAAGTTTAGTAACATTGGAAAGCTCTGTAGTTTTGAAGCTTCGCTGTAGTATACAACAAGGAAGCCGGTTGAATATTAGCGGACTATGGTAGCTGGTGTGCTATCGTACATTGCATTGTTACAAACAGAATTATTATTATGATAGTCCCGAGGGGGTAGAAAAGCGCGATAGAAAGGAACTAGACGGGTCCCACCCCTTCGGCGTAATAACCTGCTATCGAGAAACTTGTCTCCCGCTTCATTACGGGCTTCACTGGTACAGCCACGTCTGGCGTACCTCACTAAACCACGCTGGCCTGTATTCAAATAACGTCGAGAAATACTATTTAGCGGGCAGGGGAATTGTTCTTATTGTATACTGGAAGGCAGCTCTAATTATACCACGGTGCAAGTATGCCATCTGGAAACTGTGATGGACAACTCTTAATGCGTTGGCTTACGAAGTCACTTTGAATTGTACAATTTTCGTTTAACAAACAAATTTCTTGATGAAAGGTGAAATTGTACGTTCGTTGCTTTTCGAAGAGTAGATGTTACTTATCGATGGAGTGCGCCTTTGTTACTGTACCCGAATGCCAACCCTTCCGCTGTCTTCCACCATAATACAATGTTGGATGTCAGAATGTTAGCAATGCATGGGAAGTACATCATTTATAGCTACAGTCCGTCTAGTGAATTTTATTTTATTAATACACAACCCTTGGTATTCGATGACGGGTGCGAGCAACGAACGGGATGAGAGAGAATATGAGATACTTGGAAGTGTTCTTTCGCGGCATTTCAAAACGTCGCCGCTGCTGCGTTCGTCGACTTGACTGTCGGAAATAGGAGACGAAGTGAAAATATTCAAGGAGAAAAATAATCTCTGCAGATTACTTGGGGACGCGTTGAAGAGACTTACTGCTGGAGGAGCCGTACAGCAATCGCAGAATATGAATTAAGCAAGATGGGTGGCGCACAAGTCGGTATATATACCGATATATGTGCACTGCGCGTTGTATATTCTGGGACGTATAGGCCGAGTGTAAAGGACGCTGCAACAACGCACAGAATGGGAAGGGCTTTGATTCTTACGAAGAGATTATCCTGGGGTTAAAGTGTCCAGTATTCCAGTAATATGTTTACCTACCCAGCGCCACCAATCCTGTGCTCATCCTTTTCAGCCGGCAGATTATGCGATTACCTAGTGCCAGGATTGGAAAGCCCTGCGGCGCCGTTATAGTCTATACTCAGCTAAGGCATGTACGTGTCACAGGGTATACTTATTAAAAAAGCTCCCTTACCACTAGACTTATCGAACTTTGGCACTTTAAAATACTCTCGATCGAAATCCAAACTCCACTCCCCATCCTCGACTACCACGGGTAGGTGTAAAAGCTTTGTAACACAAAGCTCGAGAACGTATAACCAACCCGACAGTACAAAGATCAAGTATTTTTTTCCGATCAGATACTCGAAGTGTACACAAAATTCGATGAATGCACGTGATTCAATGTACTTATGTATTCTTATTATTACGTTCACGAATGTACAATGGGTACCAGTACGAATGCCCACTGCATCAAGGGGTGGCGAAAATATAATAATCTCTTGAATTCATATGGGAAATATGACAACGTAAAGCTATGACAATTTTTTGCCTGCGAATAACGTGAAACTATCGCTATCAACATGGCGCACCTTTAAAATGGCATTTAGCGAAATTACCCCATAATACACCTTATATCGTGGATATACTCGACTACCCCTTACACCCTTGCTTCACATCAAAAGACTCACCTCACAGCGGCTGGTTTAAAGGGAGCAAATCGCATAAAGTGTCACGAGAATTATGAGCTCTCGAGAATCAAGAACGCGGAAAATTTGGCTTCACTTAAGCAGGTTCCCTCCGACCCTGCGCCTTCTTGACTCTTTTCGCAACCCTTCGACTTTACGTCGATCCCATCAGCTTTCACTCCTCGAGAACGAAACTCTAAGAACTTAATATTTTCGAGACTGGGAACACCCTGTCGGTTATACTATATACAGTTTTGACGTATGGTTATACTTGGTACGTGCCTTTATACGCGTGCATCTGCCATATGATGTGACTCGTGGTAACAGAAACTGCAACCCCTTACAGTACTACCCTCGTAAGCCTTTCCCTCCTTCTTCAGTCACCCTTTAATGTACCCTCGAGTAATGTCTCTTCAATTCCTAATGCGCACGTTGTTCCGACTGCTGCGTATAACCAAATATACTCGTGATATACGTATCTCTAAATACGTTTACAGTAACAAACCCCTATTAACCGAAGCGCTTGCTGCTATCCCGAAAGAGAATCAGAGAAATAGGATTACTACCTACTTCTAAGGAAAGTCTGAAAAATCTTCAAAGCAAATAGCATCGAGCGTTTTTGGAACATGGGAGTTACTTTGTATTTTTGACAAACAAAGGATCTTCGATGATACATATTGAGATTTTGACTCACGATCTCGAGAGATAGTCTCGACGTACCGAGTTGCCCGGCAGATGAGAGTACTCGACGGAGACGTCTTCATAGATCGGCAGAGGTCCGGCTGACATATCGGCGTCCTGCTGAAGAGAGGCAAAGGGATGTAGGACGGGCGGTGATAGAGCCTTGTTATGATTAAGAGACGGGGAGGAACATCCTGATTCGGGTTGAGGAAGTGGCGCCCAGCTGTCGCTCGATGCCCTGGGGAAGCGACCGTGGAGGATCTCCGAGAGTCACGTACAGATTCGTTAAGGAACGCTCTCAATTTAGTTTAAAGGGGCGACTCGAGGGAAAAGATAAGAGTTATCGGCTGTAAGGATTTCGACCAATCGGAATTATTAGTTCTCGAATTTGAATATTGCCAAAGCAGTATGTCTTGGGAAACTCATCGAGGTGCCTCGAGTTGGTTCGCGCTCCGGTCTTATCTGTTAATAGTTTTTCTAACTGTGTTTCCTGTTTCCGCTCGTGTAATAGTTCTCGCGATATCCCGAAGATCCTGTCGATTTTCTGCGCGTGTTTCGAAGGTGCAGGGCTGTTCTACAGTGCAGTGTTCATCTGAGTTTCCCTTGGATACAGTTATCGGTCTTCACGGATCAGCTGAACCAGCTCCGGTGAGGGTTCCCAATTTTTATTAACCCTTACGAGTCACACTTTCCCAGAATTACGTAATAGTCACTCTGGGTCCGCTGGACCCAACACTTTCGGCACGTCCTATTCACGCCGTTGCCAAACTTCTACAAACGAACCAATGCTAAATCTAACGGCCTGTCCTGAAAGTTGAAGACCCAAACTGCTGTGAGATGGCGTCACAAGTCCCCTTTTCTCGATTTTACTGGGAGGTATTCCAGGTCAAAAAAAAGGCCTGGGTCCCCTGGACCCACAGTGACTATTAAGGGTTAATTGATGGAGGGATTTTGATTTCATAATTCCGATTCGTTCCGTTACGTTCTTGATCAAATGCTCTCTGTTTCCTGCACTATTTATCTGACGCTTATTCCGGCCCTTTCTATTCCAACCTTAGTAGCCTGAGCGGCCGTGCATCTCTGTAACCGTTTGTTCCCGTTCGTGCGTCCAGTTGCGTTTGCTGATTTTACGCGGCCCCATAATTGACAGAATACGTTAAGCTATCGTCCTCTCTAATATGTTCCGTCAGAGTTCTAGTTTTGACGGAATTGAGACTTTTCTATCTCAGTTCCCAGGTCCTACCGGCTCGTCAGTTCCCGGTGAAAAAAGAATTGGCTGCCGTCCGATTGGCATGCGGATGCATGGACGAAACCAAAGGTGACGTAAGTTAGTTCACAGATTTTCGTTATCGGTGTCGAGTTAACAAAATACGTTAAAATACATATACTTCGTTGCTAATAAAAAAAAATGCGTAACGTAAAAATCCACTCGCTGGAAAATCATGTCGTTCGCGATAATCTTTTGAAAGCATTTTCCCATCGTTGATCCTCCCGAGCACCTGGTAACTCATTGCTTTTTCACGTCTGTCATATTTTTTAGTCGATTCATTGAAAAAAGAGCAATCTCTGCGATTACACGAGTAAAACGACACGATGTATAGTATATGTATAGTTATTAACGTTTAACATTTTGCTAAAATCAATATGAACCTGTATGATAGGAACATAGCAGCTATTACTGTTTACTGTTGATTCGCGTAAATTCATCAAATATTTTTATGAATAATTTTTAACTCTACTTTTTGCTTTTATATTTATCTGTTATTCGCTGCATCCCTATGTATCTATTTTCCAACTTCGACGTAACAGAAAAATTAAAAAAAATTACCACCGCTCCAGCTTCACATATATTTTTACTCTATTTCATTCCGTAAATCGAATCAGTCCTATCCTTTCTTCGCTACTCAACATTCCTATCCTTTCTTTCTCAGATACAAGCACAATCATACACCTTTTATCTCCTCTTTCGTTCAATTCCCTATCAGTCCTGACGTTTTCGCACTTTCACTCGTTAACATTTCTCCTACTCCGCAACCTTCCTCTACCGATTCTCACATTTGTTATTTGGATACGCAAGAGACACTCATTCCATACCACTAACATATCTCGATATGAATGACAAAACTTAACACCATAACATCCGCAGCATCCTTTATAGCATCACCCGCTTTCTAAAATTGCTTTTGCGTTATCTCAGACGGTGTGAGTTCTCGATTTGTGATCGTTCCGGTAAAATTGTGGTGCCGGCTATTGGCGAAATTGTGCGCCATGTCAGCGCGGATTTTCTATGGTATTCGCAAGGGATAACGAGCGAAGTGAGCGGGTTATGGGTTAGAGATCCTCGTCGGTTTGGATATCAGTGGTTAGAAGGAAAGAGGTGCGGATAGAAATTCCTATGAAATAGTTGGGATATAGTGAGAGCGAGAAAGACAGAGAGAGATAGTAAACGTAGGAGAAGCTGAATCGGAAAGCCTGCGGCTGAGCACTCACTTATAGCTTTTCTGCTCTCGTGGGAGTCATATCTTTGTCAGTAGTGTCTCCGACATTATATCACCCTGCTTTATGGTGTCTAAAGTCCCAAAAAAGGAGACCTCTACTCTCCACGTACACGTGTACCCTCTCTAGAAGTCACACTTTAGCTGGCAGAGCCAAATACGAATTTATCCATGTATCATTAGATTCTTAGCGCGAGAAACTCGATTTTTGAAATGAAACTACTTTATCTTTTTTTCATCCCTTTTTCACGTCTTAACAACAAGTAAATCACATAATTCCCAGTCACCAATATTCTCGATGCTTTCCGCTGAGAGTTTCGAAAGCTTAAAGGTATGAAGAACCTAGTACTTGGGCAAGTAGAACGTAAACATCACCCTGTACAGACCAAGAGCTTCCCATTTATTCAGACGCTTTGCTTTTAAGGAAAATGATAATTTGCTCGTTGATCGGCTTTTTTTCTCTCATTACTTCCAGGACGTTAATCGCCATTCCATAATCCTTGCCGCATCTCTCCTGGCAATATAACTCGAACTTTGCTACAGTATGCTATTCCCCCTAGATATTCACCCTTTTTTTCATCTACGCTCATAAAAACCACTCTTGCTAACAGAATCCACAGATGCACCGATCCGCCGAATTAGTGTTTCATTTCGAGGACCCTTCGTAAGCTCTCGCTTTAATTTTCTACCTGAGAAAATCCTTGTCCTACACAGCCCTTCCTGGAAAATTCGCCGATCCTTACCAGCCACCGTCCTTCAGCTGAGCATAACGTACATGAGAACCAGGGGTGGCAACCCTTGTCGCAATTCACCCTCGATCCGTCTATCCAAACAATATTTATTCAGTATCAGAATTATTCCGAAATTTGCCAAAAACAATAATAGTAATAATATACATTTATCGTTCCTATTTACACGCTATACATGAAAATTAATTAAATTCACCAATTACACGACTACGTACCGTATATATAAAATTTCAATTCATTCGAAAATACCTGAACGATTATTATTCTAAAATAATGAAACTAACTTGTATTTCACTGACACATGTTATTCCCTAGGGAATATGATATAGGGGTTGGTATCACACGCTACTACACACAACATAGGCGGTCGTTCGCTGCTTCGTATTATTGACGTGTGTAAGTCACATTTCATGAAAGTGCATCTCTAGCACCCTTACGCCATATATTGTACGACACGTAAATCCCCATCGCGTCAGTGCATCCACCTGAACCCGAGACCCAAGAGCTGAAGCTCCTATACCAGGAGCGTTGTTGTCCTGTAACGATTCCATGTAATGGCACAGCGTTGTTTCCTAGGCGACGTGCTCATGTCAGTGCGCTTATTATCCGCTCACCTTACACAAGACAACAGCTTCCTTATACAGTATAAGCGGAAGCATGGTATAGCCTGGTTGCTCGGTCGCTCCCTCGTCAATTTACTGGCCATGCAGGAGGGTAGATAACCCCAGAGAAACGCCCTGAGTCGTGGATAAATGCTTTCGAGTACCCAACATAGGAAATACGAGTCTTCTTTAATGTACCTTCTAATGCACCCATTACGTAAAGTATAATGAAGAATTTTTTTGGGCTATCCGGACGAAACGTAACAAGCTCGAAATACATTTTCAAAAGTATACCCCATTGCCTAAGTCGCCAAGACGTATGACGAAAGTTGATATGTGAGTCATATGGAAAGGTAGCAATCGTAGAGGCGAGCGATAAAGACCGAAATACCTAGCCTATCGTAGTCCGGGTGGTCGTAGGATGAGAAAGAGCCTCGTGCTGCCTCTCATGACAAAAAGTGTACTGGTACACCAGATACGTGGGAGTGAATTGGGATCGGTTGAGTTGTTAGGTATGTGACGTCGATGCCAAGAGTAATTGATCGTAATTACAGGAAGATTATTGTGATTGTGATTTATACGGAACAGCAAAATTACTCCTCAATTACGATGAACGTACGATTTCAACAGTCTCTATTAATTACGAGCGCGATTATGCTGCCAATGGCGAGGAGGACGAAGACAAACGAAATCGTCGTGCTTTCACGAAACAGAGTTACAGCCCTTCTATCTGTCGAGCTTTTATAAGCCATTATTAAATGCTCGTCGTTTGGCCAATAGAGTGAAAAGTCTCTGTAGCCCTGGTGTATCGTCGTCGAATGCAATTAGCTTGGATTAACGTAATGAGAACTTGTTGCGCAGTTTCTTAGACTCCTGTAAGGCTAATGGAACCATGATCACAGGATTTCTGAACTGCGACCTCATTGAGTGTTGAACGTTTTTCTTTTTCCTTAAGTAAAAAAGAATTGTAAGTATACGTAATGAGTTATCTAAGATAACTGAAGCTAAGACTTGCCTGATACAGGTATACTTTATGGGGATTGAAAAACACCAGAGATTCTTACGTCATCGGATGCTGCAGTAAGTTGAGAATTGGTTAGACTCGAAACGCTGGTGGAAATAACCCACGTGGGCATCACGTTTTCCCATGATTTTACTGAGCTAGGAGGGTGCGAGCTCCTGACGTTAATCCGGTACGGAGCGAAACAAAACAGAACCCATGAACAATCTGTGAATGTGAAACTCACTCTCTGATAAACAACGTAGCTTGTATTGCCATGGACCACCGTGTAGGACCCCACGTTACTCGTATGCGCCCATACTGCGTTGAAGCGAACGTTACGACTTCAGACCACAGATATCGTTGAAACAGCATCGAGCAGCTGAGGTAGATCGAAACAAGCAGAGCCGTCATAACAATCATAGTCGATCTGTGCGTGCACTTACTTTCTTGATATTAGAATCCAATTACTTGTAGATACCAGGAACTTTATCAAGAAACATTCTAGTAGCAGATAAAGGTCGAACGATATTACCTATATGTATTGACGTTCATTCATTTCGATTAGAATCCTTTTTGCGGTGCTGCCACTTGTTGCCCAGCATGGAAAATGCCACTCTACCCTACTACGTTCCTACCCACACATCGTACTCGTATTGGAATGATTCACGGCTATTGGCAAAATTAAAGAAGATGCATCGCACTCTGATTAGAATTTCGCTCTTGTTTTTTTTACTCTTAAATTCTCTTTAAACCTTGACGTATTTTTATCCATAATTAGCCTCGAGTCACGAACGAAGAATTCAGTAATCCGAGCAGCCGCGTATTCACGATCGTAGACTAAACAACGTGCGCGCCATTCATCCTGTTCGGGTAGACTGTACATATATACGAAAGCCATAATAATTTTATTCAGCAAAAATTACGTGCTATACGACTTGAACTCTGGTAATTAACCAATCGCTCCTAAACTCGTTTGCATTGTACACGTTATGTACTGAACGTTTATAAAGGTCTTTGATATTTCACTCACTAACCCAGCTACGTAAGTTCGTAATTTTATTTATTTCTTTTTGCAATATTACGAACTTTCCCTGATATACGAACACACGTGGTGGCCTCTCTGTTAAGATAGAAAAGATAATCTTCAGTTTCTCCAGGATGCATTAATTGATCACGAGTTCTCTCTTTAACTGCACTTTCGCTGCAGCCACATATTGAAAACTTTATATCATCCCGAGTCCCTTTCATCTATAATAATGGCGTCCTTATATATACACTTGTCTTCCGAGGCGAAGCTCTTGAGAATGTTCATATCCAGTCCAGCCTCTCGGACTGACTGACCGCAAACACATCGCTTATTATTCGATGACGTGAGCACACAAACGTAATTGATTGCCAGGCAACCTACTCGACGCGAATGGAAGGAAGGTCCATTACCTTCGCGAGGTCGTAAGGTCACGAGCTAAGCCCTTCTCGAACAGACATTATTATTCGCTCTGGTGGACCCATGGATGGTAGGCCAATTCGCGGGGTTCGCCTTGAAGCTTGAACCTCCTGAAACACAATTCGCGTTAGCTTGGAGACTTCGAATCGTGCCGAATCAAACCGATCGAATCGTTCGATCACGATATCGAGCGTCGTATCCGGAGTCGAGGAGTTCGGTTAGATTTTACGGGATTTAACAAACTACCGATCCTAGACCTTTATACTATAGCAAGGTATCGGAAAATCAACGGTCAGCCATTCTCTTGGAGAATTGGTTAGGAAATCATTTGAACTCCTCGACTTATATCTCGTACTCAAATCGCTCCTAGATCAGCGACCCTCGTAAACATGCTGACCGTATGCTGCTAACTCAGGGTAATTTTGTCATATAACCGTAGTCGAGATTTCCTAATAACAATCACCTGCCGGGTAATCCCTATCCTACTAGGCACGAACGTGACTTCGTGCACCCAACCAAAGAGGACTCTCATTTCAGGATGATCACGCTCGTCGCTAACCTCAGCGAACTTCTGTTAGCATGCGGTAGTAAGGCCGCGCAATATAAGTAGGTATTACACGTTATCAGTTGTGTAATCTGTACTTGGAGCTTGATACGTTAGATCGATACTATCATCTCCAAGTATCGTACTTATTAATAACGTTGACCGTGAACCTGAATACGACTGTGACATTAATGGAGAATCTCCATTGGGAATATAAACCCACGGGAACAGCAATCCCCTGCAGCAGCCTCGCATCACGTAGCCACCCTCAAAGTATCGAGATACTAATAGAAATTATGGGAACTGGATGGTTCGCGCTCGCGCGTTGCTTTTGAGGTGCGTTATAAATGGTAGGGAAAAAATTCCACGGTAAACACCAGGATACGAGGAACGTTTGAGCAAACCCGGATGATGTGGAATCCCGATCCTATGGTTTCTCTTACGGGCGACGATCGAGGGGTTTATTTGCTTCGCTCCACCTGCGGATTTACTCGTGCATACACGGAACAGCACTCACGGCTGGACCGTATCTCAACCACCCCTTCGCTACCAGGGGTCATTCGCTCTGCCAGTATCAATCCTCGTCTTTCAAGTTCACGTAGCCGTTTAGCACTGCTGAACCAAGTTTGACTCCGTGACTACGCCGTTAACCCTTCATTCTGACTGGCTGGAATTTTTCTCTCACTTTTTTTTTTGTACTCTTGGCTGCGGAAGGGAGGATGAAAAGATTGGCCTTTGCACAGTGGTTTGACCCTATGTCGACAGTCTCGTGGTGGTCTATCTTTTGCGAAAGATCCGCTTGACTGAAATTCCTGAAATTACGTGCAAACCCTCTAATCTGTTAATCACTCACACTGGTCAAGACCAGCCAGCTTGCTCCGCTGAGATTAAAGACTCATTCACACTGGCTGGGAGTGAATAAATCTGGTGTGATGCAATGCGTTGGTTTGTTGGAAAAATTCATTGACCTCTATGAGAATGGATTCGTTTCGATACGTTTCACGGATTGTCATGCCGTTTCTCGCTGAGTACAAATATAAACCATTTCAGACATCAGATTGGAGCATGGAAGTTTTACGAGGACTCTGTGTCAACTGGGATCTGTAGGGAGTGATAAAAAAATATCCTCATCCTTCAAACATACTTTTCCCAGTTCTGCCTTTTACGATCCTCGTAAACCAACCGCGTCTGTATGATCATTATCCATTATTAATCAGGCCAATTTGCGGCTTTAATAGTTATTAGATGTTATTAATCGACGGGAAAAAATGGATCTTGAAATACTGCTTATCAATTATAGTCTACGTAGGTTTCTGTGCTGTGTACTGTAGCAGACTGAGATTTGAAATGTAGCAAAATTTTGTAGTGCCCTTAGAGGCAGCTTGGATACAAACTACACCCTAAAGTCCACTTTTCTCATTGCAATTTATTTTCATCAAGTTTTCCAGAAATCTTTTTCCCAAGTGTCTCTCAAGGCTTCCAGAAAACTAGATAAAACTCACCCCACCAACTCTAAATATGTAAACTCCAACTGTCGAGCTACCGAAGCTCAGAGAGCGAGATTCCCATATAGTGAACTAGAAAGTGTGCGTTTAGAGGCGTGTGGAAATCTATTTGCTAGTTGGGGTCTGTCAGGCGGGTGGTTCAACTAGGGGTAGTAGACGCTGGAGATGCTTGAATTTGCAGAAAAAGGCGAACGCTCGCGCATTAGCTTGAGTGCAGGGCTGGACCCACGTCTGCAGCTGTTTATCTTGCAACTTGCCACCAATGAGATCTGTGCTACCCCTTGGCTCGGCGTATCCAGACACCGTCAGACGGTAGTATGCAAACCCTTTTTATTCGCCAACAGCAGTTACGTCGTTAGCAATTTATTTATTTGCATTTCGTTAAAGTAAGAGTTTATCGTAGAGGAGTCCGGGTGGCGTCTTCATCTTCTGTCCACCATTTCGAAAGAAAAATCAAAAGCTTGAAATAGCAATTAGAATTATGAACTTTTGCTTACACATTAATATATTCCTTCGATAATTATTTATATATGTATTTTTTTTAATTAATATACGAGACAAACTGCCTCCCAGAGAAAATTCATATAAACACAGACCATCCGCTTGTATATGTAAAAAAGATGTAAAAAAATTTAGTGGTATAACTATTTTTCTTTGTATTATTCTGGATGAATTTTTATAATTTTTTCTTTTTTTTTTAAGTAGACAATATATATCACGTAGTTTTCGCAAACTAAAAATTTATTAGCGTAAAATACAAAAGCTCAACCTTTAATGAGGTAACAGCATGAATGACGTTTGATAAACAATATATTAATTGTATGTGCAATAGTAATTTTATATGAATGACAATATTCTATCCTACACACCATTTTGAGTATTGCAAAATTGTAGGTGATAAATCCGTCGAAATCCCAAATGATGTCCATGACTCTGGAATTATTTATTTTTCAAAATAATTTATTATTTACGTAGCGGGAATAACGGCACGGGAAAAAATACATCTAGATTAATGTTCGACTTAAAACTTTTCCAACACAAATATCTCACATTTGCAATATAAAATACCAAGTCCGATCGATAACTAACGCAGCTTTCGTACTGTGTTCGCAAAGTGCAACAATGTGGAAATTCAAGTGTCACTCTGCTCATCGTCGACAAGCCATTATAAGAGATCAAATCTCTTTTCCACAACATACCAGTATCTCATTGTTGTCGTAAGGAAATTACAAAATTCAAAACTTTTTCTTAGAGTTTGATTATAAATCATCAATGTTTTCTTGGCCTTATATTCATACTTTTGTATTTTGCTGTAAAGCTGTACAAGTCCGAAGTAACAGGAAACGTAATTATTTCCTTTTTTTTCAAATTCCTATCCATTCTCCCTACGATTCTCACGATATTTGAAGATCTAATGATAACGTTGAGAGAGATCAATCCGTGAATGCTTTATCATTTAGATCACTCCGTCAAATTACAAAGCAACAAGCGTACAAGAGCGCCTGTCACGCAATGAATGCGAACAGGGCGGTATAGAAGCACGCTAAAATTACAACGAATAATCATCATGCAGGAAGAGTGCAATTGAAATCGCACCGATGCGAAACCAATGGCATTCTGATGATTATAATGATACATCAGGGTATATGCATTGTGCAAATTTCGATATATATATAATAGAACGAACAATATACATAGGTATATAGACTACAAAATAAACATGATAATTTATCAATCCTTTCTAGTACATGGGCATCGAATTTTGAGTTATCGCGATTTTACGGTTCGACGACCTCACGGTTCCTATCTTTTTATGCGGTTAGATATAGCTGAACATTATTTTTTTCCCTTTTTGTAAATGCAAGTCTTACGTACGCCAATATCGTATATTTCATCTCTTATCCTTAAACAATTTCTATAACGAGTAAGTCGCCCTGACAAGTTCCCTCGTTAGTAAGACAAACCAGTCCCGTATGGCGGGTAGATCTGAACTCACAGATTTTTCGTTTACGTAGCGTAGCGTAACGAAATATGTCACGGCTTTTGCTTCTACACTTTTTTTTTTAGACGATATTCATGGAAATGTAAAGTACACGTTATAACGAGCATGACCGTCAGACATTTTGATCCGTAACGAAAGTCGGACGTTCTATGTACATCGCAATCTTCAAATTAAAATTCCATTCCATAGACAACGTCTGTCTGGAAAATCTTGTTAGCGTGCCAGTCTCGAAATTTCAAGATACCTGACGACATCATTCGATCATATGAAATTGGCGTATCTCTCTCGCTAAAGTGAAATTCTATAAGCGATACTCCTTCTACGCGATATAACTCCAAATCCTTCGATTCACTTGAAATGCAGAAAATCACATAGTCGCCGTAGTCAGGACGACAGTCGTGAATTTTTAAAAAATCCCCACATGAAACCAACATAAAATTCACAGGAAATCCTAAACGTCATTTTTATTTATTCTCATAATAAAACATTTGTTTTTCCGAACTTCATCAATGCTTGAATGATTATACGTCCCGTTATGAGAATATACGCACTGATTATTTCTTATCAGAGTGTACAGTCGATTATTCATCTGAATTTTCCACAAAAATCCCGAGAAGGTTGAACTTCCAGGATGGAAATTTTACAGGCAATTTTTTTCAATTACACCCCGGAGACTGGCAGTCACTTTTGATAAGGGATATAACATTTAAGACTTTAAAATAGCATCGCCGGGAAATGATGCCAGCAGTTCGCTGATCGCCCAGGATGAAAGTTTACCTATATGCAACGACTCATGTAAAGCAAGAGAGAGAGACAGAGTGAGAGAGAGAGAGAGGGGGGGGGGAGAAAGAGAGAGAGAGAGAGAGAGAGAGAGAGAGAGAGAGACGTAGGAGAACACAGGAAAGAAAGTAGCTAAGAGAAAGAAGGAAGTGGAAAAGATGAGAGAACATGAAGCAGAAAGAGAGTGAAAGAACATCGAGGAGAAGTTATTGATGGTGGTCGTGTTGCTGCATCGTTTATATCTTCCGCACGTACAGTCGCCACTTCGAGTGAATACACAGATCACGGCTGTCTTGTGGTAAAAGAAAATATCCTGTCATGGTTACCGAGTAAACAAATGCTTTTCACCCTGAATACTTTTTCACCTTTAAAATAATCGCCATATGTATTTCCAAACTGGAATACACAGCCAGGTGCGCAAATTAACTTCATTTATTCTGAACACGATATGTCGTCTTGAACGTAGTCTATAGAGATTCTTGATTCTTACATATGAATATAGATGGCAGTTAATTCTTTAATGTTTCAAAAAATATTCGTAGGATCTGTAAGACTTACAAATTTTATTTATTCCAATGAATTATCCTATGTGCGCATGAGTAATTACTGTTTATAAAATTCCTTGGTACGAGAAAAAAATGTTTTTAAATAGATTGCGATTCCCTGTAAGTTATAATCTGCATGTGATATTTTGAAAAAAAATGAACTACATTAATCCACGAAACGTGACATCGCGCTTTTTGCAAGGGTTACGCAAAGTTCCTTTACGATGAATCACTGTTGATTTATTAGATCATAAACGTGATCCTCTTTGCGGATGTAAAGCGATCTTTTATCACGTCATGCTCCTGACAAAAAGTGCAAAATTTTTATAATATCTTCCTATAACATTGATAATACGATTCTCCGGATTATCTGTAACATCGTAATGGATTTGAGGATACAAATTAATCGATATAAATATAAAGCCGCACTCACACGTGTTTCTTCTTCCAGTAACGTCAAACCATTTTAAGAGGTTCGGGTGATCTCGGTTAATGATGGGTTTCGCGAATCAAATTTTATTATCTTCCGATACGAAAATGCCCAAACAATTTACCGGTTCTCCCAGTAGCAAGAAATCGGAACTGGTTCTTGATTATGATTGCTGGCGAGAGGATATAGAGGCAATCATCATCCGGTACTCGTTTCATTACACTAAAGCACCAGAATCTCCAGGCAAATGAAACCGCCGTAAATTAACCTGTTATTGAATAATCGTTCCGCGCCAAAATCGTCCTGGAAATCGCTGTCGGTATACTGCAAGAGGTATAAGAGTGGCAAGGAAACGGCAAGCCACACTGAAAAAGTATCGAAGGTGGAGAAACTTTTATTGCGCCACGAAAATTTGTCCCCGTAACCCGAACAAAGTTATAAATGCATTTAATAACCTATCGTTAAATTAATGCGTCTGCCGCGAAACTGGACTCAGGTTAAAGCTGTATATAATTGGCACGTAAGTGAACAGTAAATCATCGGTCACGTTGCAAAAACTTCATGCCGTGAAAACGTGCGATTTGCACTGTAGTTATTGGGAAAGCATTGCCAATCCCTTTAACTTTCAACATATATGCCATACACGGGGCACCTGTACAAGTTACTTTAATTAATTACTAGAATCGATATGTATTACATATAGTACATAGAATCAATTTGATTTTATGACAAATTATTTTCTCTGCGTATAACAGCGCCAGCGCCATCCAGCGCACTAGGAATAATCCAATTTCATTTTATTCGATGCTCAAAAAGGGAAATGTCTATTCAGGGACGGCCCAATTTTAAAGGCGATAGTCCCCCGCTCCCGGTTTTAATCCCAGGGCCCATAGGGTCCCATCCCACACTCGTCAGATTGAACTTACCGAAGATTTACCGCACACGCTAACGAGCCCTGATACTCGTGACTTGCGCGACTGATACGCATAAGTGATATTTATGTGATGCTCACTTAATGAGGATGCCACTTTCTTGTGGGGTGTACGTAAAATATAAAATACTGATTCGAATAGCAAGAAAAAACAAACCATATCGTATCCGAAAGCTCAATGCCCAGAAAGCTAATCCTTCGTCACAACTGATAAAAGTGAGAAAGTCGCATTTCATTGGTCGTCCACGTTATCCCGGGAAATACGAAATCCTCTCACGAAAACTTTTGACTTTCACTGTCTTTCCTTATCCCCTCTCCCTTCGTTTTTTCGTAATCCTTTCTTTTTTTTTCTTCGCCTTCTTATACATATTTATTTTTCATCTCTCTTCCACTCACGAATTTTATTCTTCTCTTCTAACCTCTCCCTCCTCCTTTCCCTTCCAGTGATTTACGACATTCCTTCTAGGGAGAATCGATAATCCACATAGACCCTACGATACAGGATAACTTCAGTTACATGCCGTTTACTGCATCTTTATCATCTTATCTAACGGTCGGTGCTTCTTTGAGGCGATGCAATTAGTACAAGATAATTGTACGACTAATTAATAGAATTTCTATACGGAGATAAGAAAAAAAATGTAATCTAAAAAGTCTCTCTGTAAAGAGAAATTAGTCTCGCATGTTTCTTGGACATATATCACAAAACTAATCAACATTCAAGTTCACAACGTCTAGAATATTCTTCATCACGGTGACTTTTCATGCAGGAAGCTTGCGATACAATTCGATATTTCAAATAAAAAAGAAAATAAGAAAATAGAATTGAAGGATCCGAGAAAAGGTCGTAAACCTTTCTCCCACGTTATTTACCCTGGCGAAGGAAACCCGTTATCCGTAATGATGCACTCCTGGAAGAAGCATGGTAAAGAAATGCGTGTATAACTTCACGGATACGTATAGATATATATGTATGCATAGAAGCGCACGTGGTGAGGTAGGACTTTGGGGTAGGAAAAAAAAAGAAACTGAAGGATGCGGAGAAAGAGTAAACGGAGAAATCCAGTGGCTGGGATAAGATATAATTCAAGATAATACATAAGAGCACTACTATTCTGGACGGGAGCGTTCTTCGCCACTTTATTTGAAGGATGTTTACCATCTGCAAAGTGAAATATAATGCCGCGTTATGCTTTCACGTATCTATACTAATCAACGACACCCGTCTGCTGCGTCATTACGTATGTATGGAATTCGGTGAGACCATCCCAAAAGGATCAAGTGTCATACGGGAGCGAAGAAGCTGAAAAGCGCAGCCGAGTTGTGCCAGCTATGAGATTTCATTTAGGAAAATTTATGGTTACCACGTGCTTTTGAGAAATTTAGTTCAGGAGTGACAAAAAAAAGGAAATTTTTTTTTCTTATGGCTACGTATATATGTATATATCATTACGAAGGCTTCATGCATGGTACGAGAGACATTCCTGCGATATCTTATTAAATTGGAAACTACTGTAATTATCTACCTGGTGTCTTTAATATAGATTGTTAACGATATTCGGTTAGTATATTCCGCGAGACGGTGATTAATTAACCTTACCTTATGCAATTCTTTTTTACAGAGCGTGCAGATGGCACACGCGCTGAGGCGCATCTCATATGCAACTTGTGAACCTCAACACGCCCAATTCAGCTTCCTGGCGCGAGAGCCCAGGGCACACTTCAGCATCCAATACTGCCACTCCTTCATCACCGAGTCTCCTGAACAGGTCAGTTAATTGCTCGTTTTACGACACCTCCATTTTAAGCCAATTATGCACGAGTTCCGTTAAGCGAAAGCCATAGTATCACCCCGATACACCCTGGCATTATGGTCCCAGGAAGTTTCGTTGTAAAATTTTCAACAAGGGCAATGCAAGAAAACGTGGAATCATCCTCCAGCGAGAGTAGCTTCTTTCAAGAATTTTTTTTTTCCTAATAATAATCCAATAACGTAAGTCTGCAGTGCTTTTCAATGGATACTACAGCTATTATCATCTCACTACGTATATCCATAATAAGATACCTAGTTACGTTTTCTATTTTTAAAAAAAATACTTCAGGCACACTACAGGAACTGGATAATACGCACTGGCTAGTATATATGCATATATATAGGTGTAGGTTAAAAGCGAGGGCTTTAACGATCACTTTATAACAGCAATTATGTGAAACTCCCAGTCAAGGTAGGTCTGCTCTATTTAACTGCACTTCGGCAGGAGGCATCAGGCATCGCGTGCACCGGATATGCAACTCTTCCTTTCGCATTCGCATCAGTCACTTAAGTCGTTGAGCTTTTTACCGATAAAATGTTAGCGAACATATGTAGACACTTACTCTCGGTGACAGATACCATCTTGTCCTGTGTCTCAAGGTGAATGGGGAATTGCGAGAACGCTGAGGATTTAAAAAAAAAAAAAAGAGTCGTAATAACGTCCGGCAATTTATGATCCGTCACACGGAAGAGGAAAGCCATAATCTTCAACTTTTCAAAAGAGAGATTCCACTTTCAACGATTTGGTTTTCTCTTTCTCCTGGAGATAAACTCTTTCTCTCTTCCTACCGTTCTCGAGATATGCCCTCTTGAAAGCGACGGGTCATCCTTGACAATGTGACAGTAAAGCAACTACCATCGCTATGCATAACCTATCCAGAACAAATTGCTCCGTCATACTGGAAACACATGGCTAGCATGGGACATTACGGAACGTATAAATCATCGGGAGAACAAACGATGCATATTCCACCGGTGGCTGCACTTCTTTAAAGTTCGGTTGCAGTTGGAATTGTCTGGAACTGTTTTCTTGTAGTGACGAATTCACAATGATGTATTCATATGGCACCCACGCATGAGAGGACACATCCTCCTTCGTGATGAGGCTGCCTACGACGTATGGCGAGATCTTTGAACTGATATGGGTACAACGTGAAATTCCTTCAGTTAATTTAACACTTCACATCGTTATCAGTATAGTGTACGAGTTAGTATCTACCAAAAATTACTTTTTACCTAAAAACAACGAAAGTTGCTATCAGCCTTGATTTGCCATTTACGGTAAATCTATGTAAAAATGCAATTTTTTAAATGACCTCTTACATGGTGTCCATGCAAAATTATAAATTGGAAAACTATCACGTGAGAAATTTAACGTAGTTTCAATCAAGCGAAATGTAGAAAGTTGTAGAGTTGGAGAAATTCCATTCAGTACGTGAAACATATTTGCAGAGTTTTCGCGAAATGCGACGTGAAGTGGATACGTGGAAAATGCTTTCAGTTTGACGTGCAAATGCTTAGCTATAGAAATGACCGTGCGTGGCCTTTCCTGTAAAAGATAATGACGTATCTACCCTGGCCAGATAGCCGCATAACTTTACCCGTAATTCAGTCGAGCTGGAATTAAATGCAACACACATGGGCTTACACACACAAATTCCATAAAGTTGAGGTGAGCCGTTGCTGTTTGCTATTCCGGCATTGTTGGCTGCTATTAGCGTTGCTATCTAGCGTCGCAGGGGTAAGTGCCCGAGACATTACAAAAGCGTCGGGACGCTCCTCTCCCCAGCATCTCTTACGGTTACGCGGGACATGCATAAATGGCGATTATGCAAAGCAAGTGGGTATAACGATAAATGCAACCTCGGGTTAAACTAGGTGACTATCACTAGAAATCCTGCTGGGCCATGCAGCCAAAGCGCACTATGCCGATTTACGTCAAGAAAATTCGTACTCGCTCGTAATGCATAAGTGCGCGGACGAATCGATAAAAAATCTCCATTGGGCATTAGACTGAAAGAAATTCTTGAATTTACGTAAATTCGTGAGAGTTACTATGTGATTGGGAATGGAGTTTCCAGCGTGTTTGAGACTTGATCTTATTACTACTATAAAAAAGGAAGAGTAAAGCGAGTCTAATGGCTGTTAGCGAACGTCGGTAAGAAAAAGAATGTGCTTATTGCAAAAGCTGAATAAAAATAGCATATCGATCTTTACAATTTTATTGCTTCTTTATTTTCTGATTCGCTCGGAGAATGGGGGGGGGAGGAAATTAAGTGAGAAAATTCTTCTATTTAATTTACGGGAATGCCAATTATTACGGGGGACGGATCTGAAATATTATTATACAAAATTAGCATTGATATAACAAGCGACGGTTTTAATAGAATCAGCAGTCTCGTACCATTGCTATCAATCCAGGAGCAATGATGAAAACTGATAATTCACATATCCTCGATACATTATACGATGCCATGTACACGTATGTACACACGGTATGCACGCCATTATTTCTATCCCTACATAAACATCAGGCTTCACATCCATCAGACTGAGTCTACGCTTTTTACCTCGTTTCATCACCGAAAGGAAATAATGGCTACAATAAATCAAGAGATCCAATAAAAACACCACATACCCAGACACGCATAAGATGCTTATTCGAAGTTCAATTTCGTCTTACAGAAGGATTTCATGATCAGAAACAACGCTAGGAGCTTATGAGTTACTAAGAGTTATCAGGAATAAAAAGAAAAGAGGACAAAAAGTATTTATAAACTTTCTAATTAATTTATGCGAAAACCATCTCATTATCTTGGTACCATAGAAATACTCCAATAAATGGTACAGTGAATTTACTATCTTATGAGAAAGCCATAGATACTGCTCCTGAGTTTTTCTCCCTTGAACTCTATCCGTTTTCTAGAACCCGGTATTATATTGAGCCCGCGAGAAGTGACTTGAAGTTTCCCTTTGACGTTGTCCCTTCGTATAAAGCTCAAATTCATTAAACATGGAACGCCATGGAAAATAATCCAAGCAAATGAGACTCCCCAGGAAGCTGTCGACTGTAAAGGAAGCGCTTGTACTCTTGACGACTGCCTCGACTGCTTCCTGCCTAAGTAGCCACCATCTTTTTACATGCTTGTGCCAGTTCTCAGTGCAGGATGCTGCGGAGCACTCAAGTCCACGCGGTACCCGACTCGTCAGCCATCTGTAGGTACGTTGGTACGTACAGCCGTTGCTTGCCCACGGAACTTTTAACTCCATCGAGATCGAAGTTTCTCGGGAGAAATCCTGAAGACGTGGTAGAAGAAGAAGAGGAAGTTGAAGAAAAAAAAGTGAAATCAAGAGGAGCAGTGGTAGAGAAGAATTCGTCATTCTCACTGGTCGTGTACATTCTTCTTCCAGAAACCTGAGAACGCTTGCCAAAGGCGTTAAATTCGATCGAGATGATCCCAAAAACTTTTCTCGTCCCCTCTCGTAGTTTTCAGACACGAAATTTACTTCGAGAAACGTAATACCCTTACGTTGATTGATACGATCATTTTTGAACTCTCGAACCATCTTGAACTCTTTTCTATTCATATAAGGTACCGCACGTTTTGCTGCCTATAAGATTCTTCTGCGTCCTTATGGTCCTTATGTTGGAGTACGAAGATTAGGTCAGGATCTGCCACAGCGTTCGCATTCTATGTCGAACAATATTTACATAGACAAACAAGGTACGTCAACCTTGTCTCTTTGTTACCTTGATAAAGAATTAAGGTACGCATCTCCTCGAGTATACCTATCTCTTGCCAACACCATACCTTTAACACCTGTATGCCAACGCAAAACCAGAAATCTGAGACCTGTTACCGTGAGGAACTGGGTAGCCAGCAATCGGCCGGTCGTTGACACGTTCCCGGGGTACATCAGCTTCAGCATAAAATTTCGAGCAAATTTCTTGGAAGGATATATAAATGAAAAAAAAAAAATCGGCGGGTGGTCGAATTGATAAAAACGATTTCCAATTCCCATACAGGTCACTTGGCGCCGTGATACCCGAAGATATTCGCGATGTCGCAAGGAAGCCTACAAGAACGAAAATCGAGTCCTCTCGTAAGGCGAACCTGATTATTTGATTTCAAGTCGATGGGAATAAGAGACTCACATGGGAGAGATTTACCACATTCTAGTTCCTGTCTTTCATTGTGGTTAAAAGGAGGCTCTTTCAGTGGTCTGGTTACTTTCCGTTGTCGCATCTCAAGCCAAAGCCAGACGGTATCGACTTACATATCATCACCCAAGAACCGAAACGAAGTACGATGTTTTCCTCATGGAGAAACTATAGATACCAATATATCCTCCTATATAGCTATATCTATCATCCTGGTGGAGTACCACATGGTACACGTGATGATGCCAGACAGCTCGCAAAAGCTCTCAACCGCAAAACGGTATCTCTATGTCACGTCACTCCAGCTTTGTCGAAAATCAAGTGACCTGTCTGTGGTTTAAAATGGCAAGATACTCCTCGCGGAAAATGCTCGATAAAATCTCAATCTTAGGACGCGGGTAAAAGATCCCTTACCATTCCAATGTACCTATACAATATATGATACGAGATGACAGAATCTACACACGATTTATCCAGGACGTTCAATTAATATTAATGTCTCAGAGACACTGAAATTATTTAAGCAGAGTACCGTTTAACGCTTTGAACCTAGAGACTTTCTTATTATAGTCAACGTAGATTGATCGTTTAATACCAAAATGGTTAGTCAAGGTATATATGATAACGAGATAAACTCGCCAGAAAAACTGAAAGGATGAAGAGGTATCGCGTACTCGGTAAGATTTTCAGAATTAATTGCTAATTAAACGGCGTGCTTTGTGCGACATTATACAACAAATCCTAGCCTAAAATACACAGAGGGTATCTCCTCTTGCTATTATCGACTGGAGTTTCGGGCATATCGATTGAAGTCGAAGGGCTTTGAAATGGGTTGCGTATCCAGAGTATTTTGGGTAATTGAGCGACTAATGGGTATCTGAAAGCGGTAGCTCACCGCGAGTATTGTCCACGACTGGGTAGTCTAACCTGAAGCCTGAAGATGCTGCAGGATCAGAACTGGCGAGTAAACTTGCCTGCCATAAACTTTATCGGAAGTTTAAAGCCTCCGAGATCCTTTCTATAGTATAGCTTCGACTGGCAATCCAATTTCTTTACTTTACCGCCAGTCAAAGTTCACGTTGGGGTATAAGAATCTCTTTTGGATCCGCGACTCACTAAATGAACTTAAGAACGTGTGATAACGCGAAGGATCGATAGATGCACGTTACTTGAGTCGAGGTCTAGAAATTGCTGGCTGACATTTTTCTCATTTTGAATAATGATAAGTGCACCTCGTTGCTATAGATGCTGCAACGGGTCTCTGTATTTTTATTATTCTCTTAACTGCACTCGCAGCTAGTTGCCAGCTGAAGTGCAGTATGTACAGTATAAGTAATTTACAGCTACGTTATACGGGCCAAGTCGCACCAGACAAACTCTTGCGGACGAATATCGAAGAGGAATACGAGAAATGAATGGGGGATGACGTCGAGATATTTTTACGATTCTACAGAGGGTGTTGTTAATATACGAACGAGTAGGGTGAAATTCTTGGCAACTGGTCCATTTTCGTATCCAACTGGGAACGTCACGTAAAATATCAAAATAATACTGCTAATAACTATCCGCAATTATAGAATGCATAACGGTCACGGATGCTATATAAATGGAGTCCTGATCTGCGATAACGTATTCATTTAATGTGATTGTCGTACAGAGTATAGTCATTCGGGAATAACACTCGGATTTATCTCGATTAAATGTAAACTAAAATAAATCAACTGCGTGAAAAACTAAAGATACTATATGCCTTTCAGTGAATTATTATTGTTCGCCGTTTAAATCCATCCACTTCGTTGGCGACGCTTTTGTATAAAAAGATTACCAGGAAATTCGTAGACGAAAACCAAGAATAGCACGTGTACGGGAATCGGGATTATGTGACTGATGCAAGTGAGTGATAGCTAAACGTGCCAAGTGCTGCTCGACGTAACACATTCTCGGTGCTTTACTGCCAACCAGGAAAATATAGTCGCGGTACGTCGAGAGCGACTTAGTTTCGTCCATTGAGTTCCCATGTGTATCAATTATTCAACCGAGTGTGTTACTGAATAATTCAAGCCGATTCCGAGCTTACAAGTTTACGTTCGACCATGAAAAGTGAACTGTTCACCTCGTCTCCGAATACCTATAGTCTATAGTACATTGATCGAGATAAGTATAGGCCACATTCAGGCGCGAGAAGGTTTCTACAGCTGAGACGTCTGGCAATCCTTTTGCTTTAGTTCTGCGCACAAAAGTGTCCCTTCTCAGCGTACAGAAACCTGAAACAGACAACCAGCTGCTTTTAACAAACAGGAGTAAAACAATACTGCAGATGCTTGATACTCGACTACAGTAAATAATGACAAAAGAAATCTGTAGAAATTTAATTATAAATTGGTTCCGATGCTTATTCCATAAAAATAAAAAATTTCTTTGTATCGCCAAACAATCCTCGGATACTGCACAATTTTTTTATGCGTACGTCACACGAATGTACCATTCTACATACTCGTAATGTTCCTATGAGCGATTTTACCGGAGGTATAAAATCATGGAAAGGTAGAGAACGGCTTACAGCGAGCACCATGCAAAGTGCAAAGCCCAAGTGCATATCGAGTTGCATACGCCAGGGGTAGACGAGAAACTGTATAAAGAGATAAAAAAAGAATTCCCCGTAACCGTTTTACCCTAGCAGCAATCCCACGATATCCACAACGAAACACGGTAAATGCTCGACTTTTTTCGCGCTAATCGTAACTCGTCATCTTGACGGGAAATGCACGGTGCATTCTGCGTCCTGTAAACGGTTAATGCCCCTTGTAACCGCGCGGCAGTACGACGACCGAAGACTTTAGCTTGAGATATTCAAAAAGGAAAGTTATGTGAACGCGTTAGGCTTTCTACGGACAACTGGATGTGGATGCATATCGTGTATACGCTATATATACATACGTGATACAGAGATGGAGTTTCCATCACGATATCACCAGCCAAGGATACCCCCACCCTCTTACCCCATGTATCCATCTACCACCATTGCAATCTGAAAGCCTCTTCCTGTTGTCTGAAAGATACTGGTTTCTGAGGCTTCGAGGTCGCTGGCGTTAGAGGGATGCTGCCGCCATAGTAAAGTGGGGATGGGTTGGTGGGGCTAGATTCTAGGGAGTAGACTTTGCACTTCGAACTTTATGCTCGAGCTCTGCCTTGGCGTTTAGTCAATCCTAATGGCACTTTTCAGATTAAACTTTAAACACCTTCCAGCGCGTCGCACCCGTTGGCGCCAATAGTTCTCTTCTCTCCCAAGATTCTCAAGGGTAGTAGGAAGAAGCTTCTTGGACCTGGCAAGCCTTCCGGACGATTAAATTTCGTTGATAAGATTCAAGGGGTGAAAGTATCTCTCTGGATAATTTCGGAGATCGTTTTCTCGGGGCGTAAGTACTTGCAATCCACCGAAGCCTTTTCACCATTTCAATCTCGCAGTACCGTTAGGTCCAAGGCGTACTGTTCGATGAAGAAAAAAATGCCCCTTGACAATCCGGAGGAGACCTCATTCAACCTCTCCGCGAGCAGAAGAAGCTGAAACGTGAGGGCAAAGCTGGGAACGATGTGTGCTGATGGAATTCGAGGTATTTTGTTCTCGTCTTGAAACGACTGCAGGCGCCGCGGGCCCATTAAACCTTTTATCCACTCAGGGGGCCGAGAACAGTGCTGTATCTAGTGTCGGGAAAAAAAGGCCCTCGAAATAGTGCATCCGACTCAAATGACTTTTTGTTAAAATAAAATTCCCGGTGAATCGCTAGATTACGCGGGAAGTTTAATTCGTTTGATTTTACTGGTAAAGTTGTGCATTTTTTTTCAAAAATTAGCAAAAGACATCGTTTTTGTTACATCGTATACTTCGTCTCGTGTATATGTCGCCTGATGTTATGCTTTGACTCGGGATTATAGTATGCGATGAATTTTTTAATTTGCGGTTCTTATGTCACGCCATGAAATTTAATATTACGCCACTGGCTGAGAGGAGAGTACTAATTCCGGTAGAATGTACAATTTTTAAACGGCTTTCAAATTCCAAAGAAAATGTTTGCAATTCTCTCTTACTCTTCATTCCTTATCTCCTTGAACCGTATGGTATTTGGTCGCCAGATGACACATTCACCTCCAGACGGATCTGATTACTCGCGAGTGTTGAATAGCACTGTCGTAACCCCTGACTGATTGCTTTTACTTCCTCTTTAATATAGCTTTTGTCGTAACCAACAGTGCTTGAAACTTCCTGAGCATAGCTTCTCACACGGTATATATTAAATAGAGATTGAGACATTATTTTTGAACTGAAACGTTCAGCTTCAAATTGAAACATAAAACATGAAAACGTCAAATAAAAAGTCCTATGTAGTGGTTTCATTCTTGCGTGAAATAGGACGTAAATCTCTTAAACTTTTCTAACCTAAAAATATACATACATATGTAGTACCTTTGTAAATCTCATCTGCTCTAACGATTCAGCAACTTAAGTATCTATCGATCAATCGAGCGTTTCAAATAATTTTTTTTCACTACATCGGCTTAACTTCCAAGCGAATCTTAAGAATATTCAGGCCAACCCGCACAGTCTGCAACAAATGGCAAAAGCTACTCGACGCCACGGCCGGTACGTGGAGGCCGTAAACAGAGCGTGGAGAACGTGCAAGTGTAGAAGCACGACGATGCATTTATTCGCACGTTCTCCGATACAGAGAATGATCTCAGTGAAAATGGCATCGCTACATCTAATTGTCCGTGAGCAAGTACGCTCCTATTTTATAGATTCGCAATAGCAGATTACGCGAAGTGCATATATATGTATACATCTCTCTTGTAAAATAAACCTATCAAAGTTAACGTATAAACGAAATTTTAATTTTCCGTCTGTCAAAAATATCCTTCCCACGGACCATTCCACTTGTCACAAGCCGCGAAATACTCACTTGTCCAACAAACGATCGAGCACTCAAAACAAAACAAAAGAAAGATGTCTTCCGCAGAGTGAAAAGGCGCAAAACAAAATCCATGACCAATAGAACAAACCGCAAAGCCAAATGCCGCGCGCTCAGTCGAATCGTTTCATCGAATTCATCGAATTCGTCGCGCTCTTTCACTCGACTGGTCGATTCGTTGCTGTTTGGACACTAGAATCTGCCATCGATTTTTCCGGTGAACGAACCACGAGTATTGCACAGAGAAAAGGACACGCTCTTGATATCGTGGTAGCAAGAAGTGAGCTACGCGAACGTATGTATAACGGGATTACAAGAAAGATAGGTGATACCGATCTAACTAGGTAAAAATCGAAATGTCAGCACGCCTCTGATAAAAGTGGGCGTAGAACAACGTTAAGTTATATTTAACGTACAGATCAGAGTCAGTACTGTGCGTTCAGTTTGCCATTTTGACGCCTACGACTCCTATTTATTACATTTCACTGATATGCCAGAGAGCAATTGTAAATACACACATACGTTTATATGATGGTGCAAGTCTTTTCAAGTGTTTCTTCATCATTTCTTCTTTCGTCATTGTCGCGTGTACCTTATACCAACTGTATAACTCTTAATGGACGAGACCTTTGACACTTGGAACTTTTTCCTACTCCCAGCGTGCGTCAAACTCTCATAGTCAATGAACAATGTCGCTTGACTGGAATCGAGACATTATTCATTCTTAGCAGCAGGCGTCGTCATTTTGATGTCTATACAATATATATTTTTATATGTGTGCATGTGTGTGTATGATGAGAGCTAGGCAACGAGAGACATGTTTCAATCGATAATATTATCGGTACTGGATGACGATCGGTCAGAAGACGTTAAAAGTATTTCGAACGTCAATCCTAATTATAAAAATTGTATTGATATCTCTCGGTCTCAAAGTATCTGAATTGTTTCACAGGTACGTTTCGATGCATTAAATTGCTTGGCTGCATCGGCATATCAGTGAGAAAGTATCAATTACACGGTGTAACTTGCGACTATTGGAATATTTTTAGAGAATCGGCGGATAAGGCTAAATTACGGGATGCAACAGTACACCAAGCTAGTAATACGTATTTCCACGTAGAAACTTCACGGAGTATACCAATAGGAGATCTTGCTCCTTCGGAATGAGGTTGACCTTGGCATTCCCATTCAGATAATGGTAAGTTAGTAGCGACTCAGCTCTCCTCGTTTCGATGTCATATTCTCATTTCCTTTGCCAACCGTTCTCACTGGAGCGCGAGTGAATAGTAATCCGTAAGCGAATTGATGCTTGGTGGATTTCGCGTTATATAAATGAAACTATGAACAGAATTCAATATGGAATACAGTCTTATTTACAAATTCATAAGATCTCGCGTACTTCATATTTTACGAGGAACACGTATTATACGTAACAGGTCGTAATATACCGTGTGATTATCCCACGTGTATCCTCAGGAGCGTTATAACACAACAATAGCCGTGACACTCGATGAAATACGAACAACAACCCACTTTCTTAATCGATTACCAATTACGAAACAAGGGAATTTTCAATTAATTCAAGTGGAAGACGAAATAAGCTTGATAATTAATCAAACTCAGTCCTACGTAAAAACAAAACACGTTCCGATACTCCCTCGATGATAATGGATAAAATAAAACAAAAGCCCAGCTCCACGCCTTCGCTATAGGATTATGAAGCGTACGTTGCGACACTGGGATATTCAAAATTCTCACAGTTAGCAGGTATACAAGAAAACTATGAAAAGTGACACTCCTTATATTACACGTTACTTAACTATTCTTGACTACGGTATATAACTATCACTTATATACGAATTAGTTATCGTACAGAGTCGATCCTATGGGTAAAACAGTTCGAACGATGATGTTCATAGTGCAAAGTTAAATGTATTACGAGGAACGGGACTGGCTACGAAGAAGAGAAGAGAAGAGAAAGAATAGAAGCACGCCGAGCGTGGTGCGAGTCGCGTGGAGGCGTGCGGCTATGTAAGGTATGCCGCCAGAGGCTTTTTGTAACCTTTTAGTTCCTCCTCCTCTTTCTGACTCCTTCCAGTTTCTCAAGAACGACCTCCGATACACGTAAGCACAGACCAAGAGCGAACGTCACATCCTGATCCTTGTATGCGGTAGATCCCAGCAGCATGAGAAACGAAATTCGCCGTCGTTTGCCGAAGCAAACAATTCAGGACGCTTCATCGGATCTTGACGTCTAATCTGCATAAGCGATTATTCATGGCATTATCTCTTAATCCTTTAAAGCACCGGAGGATTTTTATTTCCATTTTACGTAAGAGGGAACTTATCCGCGTGCGTATATTATATGCGTCCAAAAAAAGAAGGTAGAAAGTGACTATAAACATTTCGCTGAGTCAAATTGATTCTGTGGTTTTTTTTTTAATAATTAATGTAGGATAATTTACGAGGTCGGTGCACCTTTCTTTATTCTTTGGTTATAGGACAAAAACTGTAGTAATGAAGTTTTATAGTGACGTTTTATATCCGGTCGTAGTATCCCTTATGGTGTGTACATGTTGACTCTCACTACTGCTGCTTCCACGGAATCGATTTTAGTACCTACCACGTGAGATCGATGGTCATACAAGTTTTTTACTTCCTTTTCTCCTATTCTTTCACCGATTCCTGTTGTGTGCAGGTTACTTGTACTGTGCCTACCGTTTCTCGAGTCCCGGTCCGATCTTCACGAGTCAACATAGTGCGTGGCTCAGGAGAAGTTCTCACGTTGGGATTCTAAAATACACCTCCACCTCTGTAGACAATCTGAATTATAGAATTCACCACGTGCAAGTTCCCACAATTGAATAAGTATTAGAACATTTTTACAAGATAACTGTAAATATAACTTTTCTTCGCTATAATCTATTGGAGTAGTAAACAATATCCCGCGGTGATTTCTCTTCATCAGAGCGTCATTCAGGAGGGATGAATTTTTTATATAGGAATCTCACAGTCTCTCTCTCTCTCTCTCTCTCTCTCTCTCTCTCTCTCTCTCTCTCTCTCTCTCTCTCTCTCTCTTCCCCTCCCACCCCGCCTCTCCCTCTCTAACAACGAGAGAATAAAACGGTCTTTCGTCGAATGACGATAATGGATTGATATTCTCACCACGGAACGTTCAAAGCGGCGAAGTTTCATGAAAGGGGAAAGAAGGAAAAAAGAGTTGAGTGAGAAGGAAAAGACAAAAGGGAAAAAGGAAGGGACAAAGAATCGTTGACTCTGCCGCCTAGAATGGGTCGAAGTACAAGGATGAAATAACGGAAATCGCTGCCGCATTCGAGTGTCATTTGAAATTCGAGTGGGAGCCGTTCGGCGTCCCTGCCGATGAAGAAGGTCCGATCACGAATAGGAAATGAATGGCGGAGACGGTCTAGCTGCCGAATATAAAAGATAATCTTGTGCCTATACCCATGGAGGTCAAAGAACGCGAATCGCAAACTCGTACGATCGCTTCGGCCAGTCGAGGTGGTATTCGCCAGCTGCCGTTGAACGTGTTCAATGCCGCAGTTGGAGCAAGAAAGCGGCCACAGAAGAGACTCTTTGGTGGGGATGAACCGTGTAGGCTGCTGCATGTTCTCTTTCGACTTCAGTCTCTCGCTACGTACCGGAGATGCTATGCAGTCCGGCTAGGCTGCTCTAGGCGGGTATATATATATATATATATACCTTTTTCAAAAACTGGAATTGCCAGGACGGTTAATCCTCGCTACGAGCTGGTCAAGAGTGACAGTCGAAGTAAGAAGGCGAGAGAAGTCTTTAACCGGTTTCCTTGGATCGGCATGTAAAACGTTCGAGTTCATTGGGAGTGAAGTTGTTCATGCGAGAAACACGAGGTTCCTGAATACCCTAAGGTAATAGTGTCCTGTGTACTCTACGAGTTTTTCTGCACTCTTTAAGCTCGCAATGCTAAAAGCACTCTTTATCACTGTACAGGAACCCCAAGTCCTTTGCCGGAGTGATGTTGAAACAGTGATAATCTCGCGTAACGTTGGTACTACAATCTGGTGTGTCTTGCTATCTGTGTGAAAACAAAAATCGTGCTGAGTTTATTCAGTCCCTGGTACGCTTCCCTCGGTTTACTTGAAAACACCAGTTCTCCTGCTTATACCGAAGTGCAATGAATCCGTGAGAATGCTGTTGAAGTCTCCGGCTTGCAGCGAGTAGAGAGAAACATACCAAAGTTACATTCCTGAAGACATAACCGTCCGGATACACGACATTTCGTTTTAGAAAATCCTATGAAATCTATAATCTTATATCCGGCTCCATCGGCTCGTGCAGGCCCTTTCCAAAGATACGATAAAAAATAGCGCTACGACAGTGTTCGAGAATCGGGGTGCGCACTACGACCGGTAACATCAGTGAAGTCATTGGGAAAAGTTAACCTCGTATAAAAGTGAATTAAATTTTTCATAAAGTTTGGATGCAGTGCTAAAAGTACCGTGCTATATGAATTAGAAAGTGTTCTCAATAGTGATATCGTGATTGGAACGTAGTGTATTTGAGCGTTGAAAGGCAGCGGCTGAGTCGCAGCTATAGAAGCGGAGTCGAAGGATTACTTGAACGGCAGTTGGAGGCTGAAGAGTTGAAGCGGTCCCCGTGGCATGAGGAGGTTCGCACGCAGGCGCAGGACCCTAGCCGCATTCTTCGCGATTATGGGACGCCTCGGTAAGGGCTCACAGAGCACTACGAGACCCATCTTCAGGGTGCATTACCGGAAGCTCGTCGATGAGTATTCCCAGCAGCAGGAACAACTCAAATTCATGCCCGCACTGCCAGACTACATGTCGTATTGCTGCTGTCAGTGCGGTCATACTCAAAAGTTAAAAGTAAGTGTGACGAAAAAGAATCGGCCCTGACAGTTCCTAATGAACATTATAAACCAAAAAAAAGACCCTAGGAAATATCCCATAGCTCATCGACAACACTAGCACGACTGACTTCCAAAGTCTATAGTTTATATCTAGATGCATTCGCGTAAACTTGTCACTCATCCTCAAAGGCAAATATTACAAATGGATAACCAATGTCTCGGAATGCTCGTGTATTCCTCGCGTATACGTGAGCCACCAAGAGTTCTTAGACTACAAACTGAAATATAGTCACAGAGCCAGATCTAACTTGACAGACATTTTTCTTCGATATCGAGGCAACCGGCGCATAGCAATCAAACGATCCTAATAGTCAGAGACCAATGCGACTGAATGGAAGGAACGAGAGTCGATACTATCGATCGAAACATTGCTTTCCAAATGCGTGTAGAAGCCTTAGAAGTAAAGACTAGCCGTATAGGTGTAGCATCGTCTGCGAGGTAAGAGGCGAGCCGTGGGATCGGACGAGCGCATTCCTCAGCTCCGTACTGCTCATGGCATCGGATGCCTCATGTAGACTCCTTGCCTCTTGCCTCTTTACTCCTCCTTCTGTTGCCTGCTTGCCGATAGAGCGCCTGCATAGCACTGATATCTCGACAGCAGGGTGCCTTCCTCGAAGATCCTTAGATTCATTATCAGGAGATCGGTGAAAACGAGGGCGTATGTGCGACAATGATCCATTAGGAAGTATCAATCTGATATAAAATATTCAGATCGGTGCAAGTATCTTGTATGTGATAATTATAATTATCATTGCAGTATAATTATATTAACGCGAATGAACGCGAAGATATTCACTATTTAGTTAGAATCGTTTCATCAACAACATATCGTTAAGTAACAATACTTTGTTACGACGTACGAAAGACATAGGCACTTCCAGATACAGCATTAATCAATTATTGACAACTCTTCCGTAGCTGCTCCGGATTAATCGTCTTTTAGTTGCACGTAGTGCGGTCCCAATCCGACGAGGCTGAATCCCCACAATGTAATATGGTTATTATAGGGTTGTCGTTCCCACAGTTACGAGTGCGACGGTTTAGATAGCGCTCCGGGGAACGAGATTAAAAGATTAACAGAGAAAACGTGGAACATTAATTGCGGCTACTTGAACCATGACCTTACCCAGAAGGAAATTAACGCGGACACTCTTACTACGTAAATTAATGCTGCGGGGTCGAGAGACGCGAGGAAGTCCGTGGCTTTACGGTGCTTCACGTAGCGTATACCTACATTGCATTCTTTCTCGAAGAACGGTGGCCTGACTGCAAAGAAGCTTAGTCATCGAACAGGACGATATGCAATCACGCTCGGATGTTTGCGTTGCACGCTCGAAAAATCGTTTAAGAATTCCATTCCATTGGTCCACGTGTTTCTCTTTGTTTCTTTTTACGGTCGTTCCTCCTCTTCTTTTTTCATCTCTTCCGTTCGTTCCCGCCTGCGGTTTTCTATACCTTCCTGCCCGATCAGCGTGCTCGATTCGGCGTCGTGGTCGCGACGGTTATACGTATTAATGATGACTCATCAGGTTATAAATAGTTTGTCGTTACTTTCATTGGATCTGCTCTAGTGGACACTTATAAGTCGAAGGAAAGAGCCATTCTTGGTGACGTGTTACGCAATCGACATAAACACTTGTAGTATCGTACGTTATATATGTTAGCTGGAAAATTAGAGCATGAATTCGCAGTCTATTTTCATAGAGCACAGAGGAGTCCCTGCATATGTAACACATATGTCAGGCTGCCATCGTGCCCGTGGACCACTTGACACGAGGAAACAAAGCTCGTCGCTTCTGTAAATGAGGATCCGGCTTCAGGGTACTTGGAACGAAGACGTTTCAAACGAAATCTCGAGGACGAGCATCTTCCACGTCGCGGGAGACGCTACGGAATTTCTCTTGACATCAATAGAATATAGTGCACAAAGGAGCACTATTGTCGAAGTACTTCATAGAGGCTTAGGTATAATATGAACTCGAAGTGGAGGCATAAGTTACACCTGGCAGCTCCTCAATAACACATTAGTTCCTCGTGAGGACGTAATAATGGGTACCCACTGGCAGAAAACCTGGATGGTCCTGCATGTGTCCTTACGGTCGTTATTCTCCTGGCTATCGAGATTCCTCGCTCGATTCGATGAGGACCATTTTTATGGTGTTCCTTTGAGTCTGGGATCTTGGTGAAGCCCGTGTGCACGAGAATATAATTGACACTACCCATAGAACTACTGAATGCTTCGTCCTAACTCTATTGTACGAGTTCATTTCCATCTCTTCAGTTCAGTAAATAAGGCATAATGGGGGCAGGTCACAGCTGTATTATGTGACTTCGGGTAGGTACCTTCGAGACTTGAAATCCTATGGGGTGAATTTTCTTACCAAAAGTCTGGTGACACTGCGGCTTACCTGTCGGGATGATTGGTTGGCTGCTCGCTTACGTTTCTATGGAGTTTGCACAAATGCTCTACGCCTATCTAGTTTAACTTTCACTGTATGCACAACGTGCCATAACACTTACACGTTATTCACTTTAAACCCATACTGTATGAACTTCTGTTTCGCCTCTTGATTTCCCTATTAAATTACCCATTTCGACAGACTTTGATCTGCATCTCTGTTTGCATGTAGAAATAGATGTATATCAGAAATGCAGAAATGGGATCCTGTGTTTCCTCTCATTATTTTCGATTATTATGATTTTGTCCTCCAATCGCAAAATGTAAATCCTAAAGGCACCTGATCTATGTATGATACTACTTTTTAATAACTAACTACTACTGAATAATAGCTTGTACTTGGTAGAAATTTGCTTGATTGTTTCCTATTCATTCAATTCTAGAGTATTTCAGTAATTTATGAAATATGAATAAATGAAAATGATAAGCTAGAAACGGTTTAGATTATGATGCAAATCACATAATGTACACCGAAACAAGTCCCGAGTGGTGAATATAATTTTTTATCTGACCAAATAAAGTAGTAATTCCATCAGGTCGATATACCAAAATAAATCGATATACCGATCCAGAAGGTAATGCTTTTTGACAAACAGGAGACGATTAGGGTACAAATAGAACAAAATGCTACCAAACCATCCGAGTCGATAAATTATTTCAGTCTTAGCTTACAACACGCTATCTCCGGCCCTATACCAGCTATTAATACGCGATCCACTAATAGCCAGGAACGATAATCTTGGGAGACAGATGCCAGACTTAGAAACCGCCTTTAAACTGTAACGAGCCAACACGACATGTACATAAAGAAATCTTCAGTCTTATCAACAACAAACCGCTTTACCGCGATTCAACGCCTGCTCGTAATTATTTCTAGAGAAAACAACTTTTCTGTCAAACACGCAGCATCCCAGAATCTTAAGACAAAAATATTAGTATCATGCCCTAATAAGTCCACATCTTGTTTGCCTTATCGAAAAGAGATAATGACGTATGATGACCATTTTTTATTATATTTGTACATAATTGCATTATCACTGGCCCAACTTGAGGAATCTATATATATAAAAGAACAGCCCGAAATGTGTTTGTAATACTATAACTCGAGAACGGAGCGTCCGATTTGCTTGGGGATGGTTTGTTGTGTTCTTCTCGGCCATCCCATGGTATGTACGTCAAGAAAAATCCGGAAAACTTAGCCGGAAAAGTGTGAGACCTACATTTCAAGAATCGATGGGCATAGCAACCAGTTGTTTCCATAGCAACCGGTGGTTAGAATATTAATTAGCTTTTTGGTAATCATGAAACAATAGCGCGTTATGACAGCAGATCGATCTATCGATATCATCTACCTCTTTTCCGTGGAGGGAGCCACAGCGAAGCGTGGCTGGGTGACTACTATATATATATATATATATATATATATATATATGTTTCCAAGTTGAAAATATTTGCCATCATCATTATCTTAGTTGATTAAAGCTGCAAGCACGTTAACCAAATCGAAACCGTGATACCAAACCATACCACAGTGCACAGCTTAATTTCATCAGTCATGAACACTAATGAAACTGTAGTTTGTGTTTCGACGAGAACCCCATTGTCCTGAGTCGGTGGCCTAGCCTGGGGCGTCCCATACGAAACTCACAACGTGGCCGCCTGCTGGCAGCATCGTGCATTGTCCTACAGTTCTGCACAAAACACTTCTGGCACAACCCTCCTGCGAACATTATATACTGCAACGAGCGTACGTCAGATCCGTTTACCCCCGTACACTCCTCTGTACTGGATAAAATATTCTGAAGACAAGGGTGAGCCTGACGTGCATACGTGCACAAAAAGGAGCAGCGAAGGCCATCTTTTCGCGGCTCACCAGCCACTTGAAGGAGCAAAAGAATAGACTTAGCAGAGGTCTCAGTGGCAAGCATCATTGCACATGAGCGTCCTTGCTGATCCTTTGAAAAATGGTCTATGGTTTAGTTTCTTTTTCGACGTAATCCATCGATTTTCTCGTCAGATTTAGAGACTTTCAGTTTAGACACGTCTGGCGGAAAGACGTGATCGGGGTAAGATACAACGGACTCAGCATATGCCGAAATGTTACTCATCTCGATTGGATGTACTAGGATAAAGTAGTGGCGTAGATTACCCGTATTTCCAAAATGAGTATCAATCGAGAAAGAGCATGACGGCGGAAGTGGTGCGTTTTACTCTGGTAGCTTCATTTCCCAGAGCTATCAGCAAGACTGCTGGGTCGTTATCCCACTGGCAATACGTGTAAACTCTCTGAAGCGTCAAGGGTTGACTATGAGATAGTACGAGGGATGAAACGCAAAGGGGGTTCTAGCCTGTCTCGAGGGTTCAGCCGATGATCATACGGAAGATCGGACGTGGACGCGGTCACTGGTGTTAATTGTTGATCAAAGACCCGTTACCTCTACCGGACTACGATCCGCTCCGATAACTCTTCCAATCTTGCCGAGGTTTCCGTCAGGCCGAGCAAAGTACTCATCGAGCAGTCAAACAATTTTCCGGCCATGCGCTTCACGTCGAAAATCCATCCCATCGGAAAACGGAACTGCAACTTCAATCGATTGTACTACTGCACTCGGGAAATCACAGTAAACGTTTTTACGAAACGAGCGTTGCGAATTGTCGAAATACAATAGTAATTACGTCGTCTAAAAGCAAGTCCTGTTATCATCCCCTTTCTTACCATAGTCTAGAAACTGAATGATCTTCACAGATACGAGCATCCCTTTAAATCAAGCGAACTTGTAAGCAATAACAAGGGAAAGATGCTCGTAACGATGAACAGCTAGACCTACATTGATCCCTACGACCCTCAAAAATATTCCTGATAACGAAAGAAGCCTCGTATCGCTTCACCTATAAACAAAAAGTCCCACGCCCATAGAGACTCGGCAGTAGAAATATCACGTGTAGGATAGAATTGTGACCGGAACACGAATGGGGATATCGTACGTGACGCTGTCGCTTTCAGTGAGGCATTTTGCGTCGAATGTGAAGCCGGTCTGTGGAGGTGGACATTGAAGTTGAGGTGGAACGGTCCGTCGGATCGGTAGAGAAGGAGCGAACCGGCTGAGAAGGAGGTTAAGATGCTGGATGAGAAGATGAAGAAGCGAGGGGAGGGTCGAGCTGTAATGGGAGAGGGAAGCAAAGAAGGGAGGGAAGATTCTAGAGGAATGGAAGATATGGCCGTGACCGCATGGTATGCTGGGAATGTGGCCCGTCACGCCGGAGCAAAGCCACGGCAGTCCACCGTCCCTTCGGTCCACTTCGATTCTTGTTCCTCGAGTCTTATGGCCCTTCTGAGTCCTCGACTTCTTTTCCCTTTTCCATCTACCTCGATACTGCCATCCCTGCGGACCCTTCCGAGCCGAATTATGCCAAAAGCACCTGGTCGCTGAACAGGCCCATCGATGGAGGATAATAGCCAGAGGGACCTCGATCCTGGCACCAAGCGATTAGACAGGTGCACTAACATGTTATCACACCTGTCCTCCTACGAAGAATCTCTACGAGTAGATTACCATGGTTCCCAAGATTCACCAAGGGAAAATCAATCAGAGAATCAGGTGCACCTGCGTACCTTGAACGAAACCCAATGTTTCGAACTTCTTAGTCCTGAATCTTCTTCAGATATACCTTATTCAGATTACTGGGCGTGCGCAATCTCCCACAGGAAAAACAAGGAGCCAATCTCCCACCTGCTACAGAGAAGAATTTGATACTTTGAAAAATACGTGGCAAAGAGTCAAGAGTCTTGGCCCAGGCTCACGCACGGCAGAATATATATTGTGAAGCCGTACCACGAAGCTCAAAGATCTCCAGTAGAAATACTTCCCAAGGGAGCTTTTCAGTCTCGGCATTGAAAAAGGAATTCAGTATGCTTTGTCGTTAGAAATGTTACACCGTACAAACCTCGCCCGCCCAAAGACGATAAATCCTCGCGGTGACAACTCCACTCGACTGTCGACAATGCACGAGTTTCAGAGGCAGCGATTCCTCACCTTGAGCCTTCGGATCGAGAAAATCTCTCGCTCGAGGACAAGCAGTAACGAACGCATTGGTTGTCGAGAAGAATCGAAGAACTTAGCTATGATCGTCTCGCGCAAAAGTCTCCCACGCTACCAGATCGTTCCTGACCTGGAGCAGCTTTCCCATGATGATTCCCTCATCCTGTTTCCTCGACGCTTGCCGTATATAATATTATGTGCTGCGTGTGGATACCCGGTTTCTCGCGATACATGATACACCATATACAAGACCACACATGTCCCATCCTCGTGGGACTTCAAACCTACAGGGTTATCACAAAAACAGAAAACGATCCTCCGTATGACGTACACAACGATACTCGTGACGTCATGGCGAAGATCCTAGAGTTGCATTCTGGAAAAGCAGTGTATCCCCCCACGGGAATACAAATATTCACTCTATACCGATGCCCAACAATTTCATATCTTCATATCGAATTCAAATGTCCACTGTACTTATATACACGCTTCAATGTGCAGTGTCAAAAACATTGTATATAGTTAAATTTCTTATGGGGACTGACTCATCCTTTTCTCCATTTGCCCTGATACACATCTCCATGATGGATCTCCAGGACACACGAACGGAAGCTACATCACGGCTTATCCCGTCAGCCTTTCTTCCTGCCACTCCTCTCATCCCATGGCACGCGTCATGGTCTTCTTCAAGCTTTTTTGTCAACCTCATTCCCTCAAGGGTCTGCAGGATACCAAATTACAAAATCCATTTCGCAAATAAACCTATAAGTATATATATGTATATATATAATACTAAGATTTTGGAAATGTGATAACCACCATAAGAGATCCTTGAATTATTTCTGGCCATGGCATATTTCAACTGTGCCGCCTTAGCAACTCGAATAACATTTATGAAACTAAGCCGTTGTAATAACAAAAATCCCTCTTGGCAGCCCTGCTATTTTACGGTGTATGACGGGAAGGAGCAACTTCCTTCACATGCTACGATCCTCCTTTCTACCCTCAGGGAACTGTTGCTCTTCGACGAGAAAGGAGGGTCGTAAGCAGTTTATCAGTATTGCGTTACCGCAACTGAACCCACTCGTTCCTTCGGCCTGTTTCTCGTAATCGGATCGCGCAATTGACCTACTAATCGACATCGACTACGAAGAAAATTCAATGTTACACATGGGCTAGTCGATCTTCGTTTTTTACTGTTATATTTATCCACTTCGTGGCCGATGTTTCTTCAGCTTTTCCCTGTAATATTATTATTATTATCTGCGAATATAAGAAGTAGCGGGATTTTACAGTACAGTTGAACTGTACATTCCACTTGGAAGATACTATATTGAATAACCGTGTGAACGCTCGATTACTCGAACCATATATTAGTCTTGCGTTTATTACGTAACTCTGTGCAACAATCTGCAAAATCCTTTAGGAAAAGGTAAAAGTCGAATCAAAGGGAATAACGACTGGATGATAACCGAAATTACTCAATTCCTTTGTCTGAGTGAAAATTTTATTTATTTATTTGCATAACAAAAACACTAACAAATAATGAATGCTACCAAAGTATATCTGCTCGTTGCGTGCTTCGCGAGATGAAAGATCCGACTTTAACGTAAAGCTGAAGAATTTCGTAATATTAACCCGTTGCTTTTCACTCCGTTCCTATTAGTATGCCTTGCACGAAGGGATTCGTAAGGTACCGTAAGCACAAAGAGAGTTAAGAGTACTTTATTTAATTTTCATTTGAATACATTACGATAAGCATTCCGCCCTAACGGAGATCCCTTTTTCAGTTCACTCGATCAACGACGACCCTTTAAACCTTAACGCAACACGAAGCCTTTACGTTTTCCTGTAAAAGGGAAAATCCGATCGCCTTCCTGAAAATGTGTTGTATGAAAAACGCGCCTTCTCTACGGCGAACGATTAAGTTATACGAAACACCCCATTAACCGCTACGAATCTTCGACGTGTCGTACTCTTGCCAGAAAATGTAACAAAACGCTTATACGTGTCCATTACCTACATTGTCCTCGTTTCGTGGCTCTTCACTTTTCATCGCTGACGAGCACTTTGTGCACATCTCGCGATGGAAAATTGTCCAGCGAAAAACCCCTGGTCACAAGAGCCCAGCCTTTACGCATTAACTACATAGTCATAGCGAGCCTGCGAGTTATATTTTCATAACGCTCAACCGTGTCGCTAGTTATCTCTGCGGTTTTTCATACATTTACATTGCTTTCTTCATTGATAATATTTAACGTACATTATGCACGATGTACGTTTCAAACATAATTTTTCACGATATGACTTTGATCGTTAGTTCATATGAAGATTTATGCAGGTGGGTATTCGAATGACTAACGTTTAACTATGTGGGATTTTTTATTTCATTATGTTAGTATACTACCAACCGTAGGAACTATTGAATCTCGATCAGATCCCTTGTAGAAGTCCAGCGTAATTGAAATGTCTCAATCCCTCCGCTCTTGTCCGACTTGACCTCAAGACCGCAAACCATGAAATTATTCGAGCGAGCAATTCACGTTGCGTTATCCGCATTAATATATCCTCTTGAGGTCCGCGGTCAACGGCAGTCTGAGGTAGACGGACTAAGGTACCCCCTCATTACCACGTGGTCGCAATGTGTTCTCTACTGGCCTTCCTCAATGCAAACCACAGTTTCGTTTCTTCCTTTGGGAACCGCTAATCCAATTACCTTCGATTCATTACGAATTCCAGCGGCTGACCCCGGACCCTACCAGATAGTCTCACCGTGAAAATCGAAAGTGTTTATAATCACTGAATCCCCGTTACTATGTCTTACCGTATAAGTTTGACAAACTTCCCATATACATTTACCTGACATTTCGAATTCGCTACTGCAGCACTAACCCATATACATCGTTCGTATTGAACCACTTCCGTTAGTCAATGATGAAGCCTTGGTCAAGTCCAAGGGTCTATAGAACTTCAGTACCCATCTCTGAATTGCGAAATGCCTTGACTCCACGTGTCCCTTGACTCCTGACCACTAGCAAAACCTGTCACGCACGTGTTACCGTTCCTCGTAGAACGTAGAGCGTCGCGCCTCTCGTGTAATAGAATTAAAAGTCCCAGTATGTATAGTATACATATTTTATGACGTCCTTACGTCACGCGTAACTTCCTCTCTAATTGGATTAGACGAACGACCTATATTTCCTCCCCGGCTGGTTCACGTGTGCGCGATGAAACGTTTACCAGACGCAGAGAATCAGGGGTATCCGGAAAAAGGATTTCATCATCCCATAGCAGCCTGTAGCAACGTCAGTGCTCTCTCGAATGAGCCCTGGTTAAAAATGAAACCGGTAAAGCCAAAGGAAACTGTCTACCTCATCCAAAAGTAGTATCCGGCGTCCGACGAGAATGAAAAATAGGGCCTGGAGGAAGACAGTCAAAATAATCCCACGCATCCTTCTAGCCCTTGGCACCATCTTTTTGTCAAGTTCGCCGCAATGGCTTCGTCGCATAACGAAACCAAGGCTCCCGTCAGTCTTCGCCCACCAGTGCAAATGCAACCTCTGAATGTGTAATAAGCACTCATGACGCAACCCTCGACTCGCCCACAGCTTCGTCTGCATTTAAAAAGACCCTTTTGCACACAGTTCTACCAACCTACGTACCACGGCAGTGCATCCATCTCTTACGCATACCTAAACGTCGCCTCTACGACTCACTGAGCAATGGACGTACTTACCCGACGGCCACATTGGATTCGCGACGTGGTCACCACCTACGGGCAAACATTCATACACCAGACCTGTCCCTAGGATCGCTCTTTTACTCACGGAAACTTGTGTTCGTGGTCTCCCTGCTTATTAATGTCCTCGGGTTGGCATTACTGTGAGCATGAACTCCTGCGAAAGACGTCGCATTGTGCCACGGGGATGAAATCCTCTGTAGCGTTTCTGAAAAGGGTCAAGTGGCGTAAGGGCAGGGACATTTATACCTATCCTTACTATGTACAGTAGCTTATACAGGAAGGGTTAAGGGCAACCTGCACGCGACGTACGCGTGCAGGAAGGTCGTAGGGACACATCCGGTAGACACTCCTTTAAGATTCTCATTATAATTTTACATGAAAGTGACTGTTTCCTTCGTCATTTCGCATATTTTACGAAAAACTGCAGAAGTTCCTTCCCGACGAAATCCATTGAGGATAATAAATGATCCTCTTTATGTTCCCAGGACAATATGAATACGTCTTCAACACTTTGGCAGTACATCGACTAATCTTCATTATCTTACTGTTATAAATTCGTAACGGTTTGATGCTGCATACAGTCCTACTTGTTGTATAGTTCGCACATTATTGCTTAATTGACGCGCATTAACCTCCGAGAAAAACGTATTGAACGATCAATATGAGTATACGTACGCACAGGAAGTGTATCCCGGCTTCCAAAGACTAATTAAGTTCGATTCAAGACCGGTTCTCATTTAGAGACAGCCACAAAAAATGCATAGGCTAAATTCGCTCATACATATTTGCACCGTGCACTGTATACTCCGTATGCTTAATATACATATTATAAAAACGCGGTCCGTTTTATGTGAAAAAAAATGTGTAGCTCCCGTAATTTTAGCAGAGATCCCTTGATGTCTCAGTACATCTCAAAGCCGAGGAAAATCACTTGTGAGATAGGTATACTATATACGGATCAGGTTAATTATTACCAGGATAATGCCAAGTATAATATATTCCCATGTACCCATAAATTAATGCAATCTAAGCTCGCCCCAACGACCAGTTCACCACGACATTACGCCCCTGTCTCAGTGTCTCTTGCATTAAGCATTGTGAAGTGTAGCTGCGGCGCCAGCATCTACAACGCAACGTACAAACCTAGCTGCCATCATAATTCTCAACCAAGGATTACGCAACAGGCTTCATTTCAAAGTATTCTATATGACGAGAAACCCCTGGATGCTGTTGCAGAGGGCAATCTGAGCACGCCCTACCGCGAGACTCTATTAAATAAGCATCGCGCCATTTATCAGATATTCAACCTCGTACGGAAACATTCTGAACTGCATTGCTGCACGATGTAACGAACGATGTTTGCAGCTTTAAACTGTGTTTACGCGACAGCTTTTGCGCTTTAAGGGAAGAATGTACGTTAATGCAGTTTCACCGTGCTCAGCCAACCAGGTCGATTGTACATTTTCATCCTTGTATTGTAGGGCAAACTTCCGGGTTAGGTCGCAGGTTAAATCTTCGTATCTCCGTGATAATACTTTTAAGCGGAGATTACATGGTAATTCGTATTTCTTTGGTTACTCCGAATTAAAAGTGGATATTTCTGCGGATTTAACATTTTTTTGAATTAGAAATGGAAATGTATTCCCACGCCTAATTTCAAATGCCATATTAAAGGTAATTATGGAAATGGTTTACGTTAAGTCCGAACGATGCTACGTCGATGCTAACATATATATATATATATATATATATATATATATATATATGCCTGCCCTCGAACTAAGAACTAAGAACAAGTCTTCAATTTTCAAGTTTGCCACGAGATTCTAACTAGTTCCAAAGAAACCTTGTTAACGAATTAATTTGCGTTAACTCCATCAAACTCTTAACAGACAGATTCTCCGTTTGAAGCTGGCATCCTCATTTATTCTTACGCTCGTATAAACGGACGATGGTTCCATGTGATACGTGTTTTCAACATTAAATTCGCAACGGCACAGAGTCGGTGAAGGCGATCCGGTTCTTACGTAACGAGCTTCTTTTTTTTAATTAACAAACAAGCAAAGGAACGATCATCATCATAATAACAAAAAGTTCAATATCTCTGCGACAGCTTGGACCATCCGAATATGGTTGTTAAAATGAAAGCGTCATTTCAATTAAACCGTGTAAGCTTTCCCATGTAATCCTGAAGGAATGAGCTATAATCAATTTTAAAATCAAAATCGAGTCTGTCATTACCATAGGCACTATCCCAGGGTGTGACTCGCTTATTGCATTTAAATCCTTAAGCTGTCATTCTTCCAAGCGGATATATGAGTAAAAACATGTCAAACCGGAGATCTTTTTTTCATCTATCCTTTCGATTATTGTGAATTTTTTTAACGGATTCGATGGGTGAAATAAATTAATCAAACAATTTTTTTTATTTTCAATATTTCAAACGTTATTCCAAGTTGAAAATTGCCCAAAATGCCAAAAACCGCTACACACGCTCTCCTTCAAATACCCATATCGTAGGTTCTATTTGTCTGATAAATTTCTCCCTGGGCTCATTTAAAAGAGCTGGAATTGGGCTTCCATTTCATTCTGCTACATATTTTATTTGTTTAGATTTTTAAGATTTTTATAAATAATTAATTTTCAAACACGATTTTCATCACCACAACCGCGCTGTAAAATTCCCCAAAAAATACGAGCGTATTCCTTGATAAATTTTCTATAAGATAGGTGAGTTTCAAATTGGAGAATTAATGAAGAGTATTTTTTAAATATTAATAATCGAGCGGAGGCGTACACGAAGGGTCCACTATATGAGAGGGTCCTTTTCAGACACCCCACTAGACTAGAACGACCGTTGGGACTATCAACCTGCATTGAATGTCAGGCTAGCGCACCTTCACTCGAATATTAATGTTTAAAAAATACTCTCCATTAATTCTCCAATTTGAAACTCACCTATCTTATAAAAAATTTATCAAGGAATACGCTCGTACTTTTTTGGAAATTTTACAGCGCGGTTTTGGTGATGAAAAATGTGTTTGAAAATTAATTATTTATAAAAATCTTCAATGTTGCTATAATGAAATGTATAGCAGCATGAAATGGAAGCCCAATTCGAGCTCTTTTGAATAAGCCCAGGGACAAATTGATCAGACAAGTAGAATCTAGATATGGATATTTGATGGAGAACGTGTGTGGCGGTTTTTGGCATTTTGGGCAATTTTCAACTTGGAATAACGTTTGAAATATTGAAAATAAAAAAAATTGTTTGATCAATTTATTTCACCCATAGAATCCGTTTAAAAAATTCATAATAATCGAAAGGATCGATGAAAATTTTTGATCGATTTCGTCCAGTTTGACGTGTTTTTATTCATATATGTATATAATACATACTATGTATACACCTGCTTAATACTACAGCGCAGACTGTATTTCTAAAACGCGATGATCGCAGTCACTGCTTTGGACATCCTGTGCAAGATATTCAAACTTTGTTAGTGAGAAATCCTTGTTCGAGACCTACAACGCAGCCGGTAAAATTTCCGATTGAAGCATGTCAATCTAATCAAAGATAACATACCTCAGTGCAACAGGTTGTAATATGACGTATGATAAAAGCTTTTATACGCGTCTCTCAAATTTCAAAACAGTAGCGTAAAATCATCATACACTCTTTCAACTAGATTCTATTTCACGATGGGTGACAGATGCAACGCATGATCGTATCGCATTACGCGAACGTTTACCAAAAGCATGTTGTACTACGACGCATACGCTGACGTGCTGAGTGTTATTCATGATTGTTACATCTATTCGAGAATCGAGGAACGGTAGTCCATAGGAGACGAGTATTTGAGTAGCAGAATGAGCATGAAACTGAATAGTATCGAAGTGCATTTCCGAATATCGTAATGTAGCTACCTTAAAATGGGCAACTCGAGTTATTCCATCGACCAAATAGTAGTAGATATAGATAGAAATAGAATAGCTATGAGAGGTAAAATCGTGGCAGTCGATTTCTGCTGAAGTTCCTTGGTGCGTCCTAGAAAATTGTAAATATCAAACGTGAACTTCGACGTTGGATTCCCGCTGTGAGATGCACGTGGATACGGATGCAGCTAGCTCTACAGACATATTCACATACGTGCAGTTTAGACGTACGTGTACTCCTGTTCGGTTCCCATTTCGGATATCCGGCTTAGGCAAGTGCCGAGTGTACCGTACTAGCATCAGATGCACCAGACTTCGACTCTCTTCCATACGTCGTCCATACATGCCGCAGTATTTCTACTACCGCGTATGTAAAGTTCCACGTAGTTTATTTGGCGGATCGATCCCCGTTCCGGAACGTTGTGGTAGGCTATGGATTACCGAGTATCGCAAACTCGATTCGTTTGTTTTGCCGGACTTTGGTCGGACCGAGACTCGAATGCGTTATGAAGGATGCTGAAGTCCCTTAATCGTAAAACATGCACGTCCTAGATGCATTGCAGTTATAAAAATTCCAAATGTTATTCTAGGCTTTAATTAAATATCTCTGAGGTTGTATATCAAGATTCTTGATTGCAGAAAATACTATTTACGATAGGTTGGAAACGTGAGATCAATTTGAGGCGGAGTAATAAAAAGCACTTCGCTACTTGTGTCAATATGCTGTACGATATAGAGTTACTCCATTTTGATGGGACGACAAGTCAATTGGGATCGCTGTGTCGCCACGAATTTCCCAAACCTTCAATTAATTAATTAAAATCGGCTCAATCGATCCGCCACCAAAAGAGCGTCGAATTTGGGTCACTCGATTTAGGTAGCATTGGAAATGTCACGCGCGTATATCACAAAGAATAATTTTTTTTTAATTGGCAAATTACTTATATGATTTCAGGCGGAAGAGTTGAACACTATCGTCGGCAATGCGTTTCGTATGGCTTACGTGGCGCAGCTCCAGCGCCAACCGATTCTTCAGGAGGTGATCTCAGCCCAATCTTCGCCACCCTATCGCAAGGATAGACAGGAGCATCGAACAGTTTGGGTATGTTGTGTTCTCTTTTGGTACGATATCTAACGCTAGTTAATGGGGTAGCGTCCGGATGTAGCTACTAAAAGGAAATGTAGGAGGGTGGAGGAAATACATTGGCAATTTACTGGATAGAGTCGTTGGGTTGGGTCAGTGCTACATCTGCAGGATGAGTCAGTAGATGGCTATAAGGAAAGACAGCTGAGAAAACGTTTGCTGAACTTTGAATGTCCGTTTATACAGCTCTTTCAATATTTTACCACTCCCGATGCAGTTCGTACAATTTTGAAATATAATTAAAGTCGTTTTAACAACCTGAGCGCTTTTATCATTTAATTGGGGATTAACGAGACCAAGTAGTTATACATACAGAGCATTAATAAGTCATAACCATAAGTAAATACACCTGGAAAAAACCTGTCTACGGTCGCAAGAGTAATGCTCATGGGTTTTATGCTTCGATGCGTCGTTGCCCCTTCCAAAGATATTCCATTGGCTGTCCCATTTATGTGCAGTGTTAATTATAAATTTGACCCGAGCCCAGCTCCGTCGCGTTACCAAGTTAAACAGTTAACACACGACAACGTGAGCGTAGTCAGCCTTTCGTAAGAAGCTTCGCTGGTTTCACGGATGGTAATTCGTGTGACCGTACCTCCCTTTCATTAACCGAGGGAATGCGTATCGACGAAATAAAGCGTCACCGTCGATCCGTGGAAACCGGAAGAACGGAACCTGCGTGACGAGGCACGCAAATTGACAATAAAAGTCTTGTGTCTCATTTTGCAGAACAAACAGTTAGGAAGCGACAGTGCGATTGGCAGTAGCGGCGGCGTGGTGGGTGGCTGCAGGAGTCCGTCGTCAAATTCGTGGCTGAAAAGTCGAACGTCGCCCACGTTCCGAACTGGAAGCGGTTCATCCGTAGCGGACATGAACGTTCAGCTCGGCAGTGCCGGCTCGCCCACGCTGCGTCTTGCAAGCGTAAAGGTATGTTTGCAACGGAATAATCATAAATCCCAAAGTAGTAGTCGCAGGACGTCTGATTATTTCTGTGGATTTTACAAGGCGTGGATCTCGTACGTGATAACTTGATTATCCTTGAACGATAATCATCGTGTAATTACGGGTCACGCGAGCCTCCTGTGTATTTCAGCCGGCTTAAATACATAAAGCTACTTAAACCTAAAACCTAAAAGTAAGCTTGTTCGTTTCCGCTTTGAAATTTTATTTTTATCTTTTGTTTTCAGACACCGAATTCCATACCGGGTTTACGGCCGTCACACAATTTTACCAATGTCCTGGGACCGATCAGTAACGAAGATGGGCCAAAGAGCATCTCCCAGCAGAGCACGCCGAGCAGTGATGAAAGCAATTCGCCGACGGAGCTTAACTCGTACAAGAGGTTAACAGATAAGCCGCCGTTGATAAAACGACTGGCGATGGGCTTGACGGGCGGACGGGATGTTCTTGGACTGAACGGCGAGGATGATAGCTGTCCGTTGGTTAGCGGAAGTAGCACACCCACGAGTCCAACGAACAGGCCACATTCCGGTGGGTACATTAATGAGGCCATCATCGACTCCGAAGGAACGAGGGCGCCCTATAACAAGATCGCACCTTCGGAAAGTCTTGACAACTCCATTAATGCGTCTATCACAACGAAGAACTTCAACATCGAGAATAATAGGTATATAATAATAGATATATTTATCATTTACGTATCTTAGCAACGTGGTAGAGACACTGATAGCTTTTTTTATAAAATTGACCAAAAAATGTTACTACTACTTTTTCCCCTCTCTTTAAATTTAGGATAGGACATAATTCACCAAATTCAGGCACGGAAACAGAGTTCAAGTCTAAAAGAAGATCACAAATAAGTACCTCGAGTAGTTCGGTTCCTGCTGACGGAAGTACTCATGGCTCGACACCTACACCTCCGCCACTTCCGGAAAGGATCGATAGTCTAAATAACCGCAGCGAAGAGGGTGAACTACGTAAGGCTCCCTGGTTCCAAGCGGGTATACCAAGGTTAGTATTTCAGACAACTATCCACCCTAAATCTAATGATTGAACTATGTATAGCAATGGTTCTGGGATTGAAGACAGTATTCTTATTTTTTTATGCAGGGAAATCACGCTGGAAGTGTTGAGCCAAGAACCGGAAGGAGCATTTATGGTACGAGAGAGCACTAGTAAACCAGGATGTTACGCACTCTCACTTCGAGTACCACGTGAATTTCAACCGAGTGGAATAGCCCATTATCTAATTATGCGTACCAACAAGGGATACAAAATCAAGGTATGTGAATTACTTTGAGTGCCTCAAATCACTACTAACCCTAACTGTACTAGAGACGTGAAAACTCGCATCAAAAGACAGCTGCTCACTAAAGGAATTACGGTGTTCAACGTGTTTACCCTTACCGGAATCCTCTTGTGCTCTTTACTCTAACGTCATTTACCTTGTTAACATTATGACTGTGCTCGTTGCTCTCCTACGAAACTCTACGTCCTGTAAACTAAATTAGTATTCACATACAAATACAGCATATGAGCCCCCGTTAATGTACGAGACGTGAATATGAAGTCGTATGAAGGTTTTTTTCATCGAGATATACCATAGGGAAATCAATGCTCCCCGCTATCCATTTGACTCTCAACCCTACCGCCACTTTCCCAGGGCACCGTTTTCTATGTATAATAATTTCCGAAATGAACTGCTCTTCACAGTGCCTACGTGTAATACGCAAATCCAAGGGTAAAAAACCGAGCGACATAATTTCAAAAGTTGCTGATAACCAATTTAATGAATGTCCATAAAATCGAATTACATTATTTTAACGAGAAGCTTTGTCGTCAAAAATAACGGCAGACCTTCATTCCCAACTTTCACCTTTTCCAAAGTAAATTTATTTATACCAGAAACCATGCGTCAGACAAAGTATGGTGTTGTCGTCAAATAATCTTCACGCTCTAACGTGCCGTTTCGTGAAATCTGTTTCAGGGCTTTACGAAGGAATTTACAACGTTAACTGCCCTGATCACACATCACTCGGTAATGCCGGAATTGTTACCTTGTCCACTTTCTCTAAGTCGATACAATCCCAGCTTCGTGAAGAGCGACTCCAACAAAGATTTCGCAGACATCGACTCCGACCCGGACTACAATACTCTGGCAGATTTTCGCAAGATGATGGCCGATCTGAACGTCTAAATCTTTTTTCATTTTCAAAATTAACAAGAAACTGCATGAATTTTAACGAATAAGAGGTGCCCATCTACGTGACTAGAAATTTCCTCAAAAAGACGACCGGTTGTGTATTTTCATACATATTTACAGTGCAAAAAGTGTCGCACAATTGTGCGCTATCCTGTAGCTAAAAGGAAAACAAACAAAAAAAATCAAAAGAAGTCTGATGATTTCTCCAAAGAGAGAGCGTCGCCCAGTCTCGTCGAAGTACGAAATGTATGTAACTAGTATGCATATGGAAAGTGCATCACGTTTGATGTGGTGCTGGGTGATGTGGTACTGAGTGAATAGAACGATCAATCGCTTATCCGTGCGTTACGCACTTACCACTTACAATTGAGCATTCCTTATTTGAGTCATCTGGGACGATGGATGTTTCTGGGAAGACGAAAGCAGCTGAGTTCGCATATTGCTAAGTATGTGTATTAACAGACTACTCGCCAAGAAGTCAGGTATATTATGTAAGTGAATAGCATCTCGGTAAACGTTAACGATAACGATACAATAATCTACACGTAAGTGTTATCCGACTTATTTGACTGCGATACACTTGTAGAAAAACGGTAAAGCACTTCCTCCTGCTAATTCAGTAATGTATGAGCGAATGAGAGAGAGAAAGAGAAATAAAGATGGAAACGAAAAACTGCGCTTTAAATAAAATCGTGTGAAAGGAATAGTGCGTGAGAAATGCATGACACGGTGATATATACTTTTAAGTCATTGATAAGGATAAGGAAAGTAGTGTAGCCGGTTTTGTAGTAATGGAATTCCGAGATGATACGGAACATTTGGAATGTACGTTATTGTACGTATTACAGCTCTAATATTCTGTATGATCTTGTAACGATAGTGGAAACATGAGTGAGTTTCTTATCGAATACGATTCTTATACGGTATAGCATTGTTAATAGAATTTTGTTATACAACAGTGATACAGATGATATCGGTTATGCTTTTCAAAAATTCTATTGACACGGTATTCCGCGCAAGAGTCGTATAAGAGTTAGTAATGCAATAGGGTGATAACCCTATTCGACGGATAGTCGAAAGTTTTATAAAGTATAAAAAAAAATTCGTTACCACTGAAGAGACTAGATACTCTAACGAACTTTTTTCTTTTTTTTTGACCTTCACTATCTGATTAATGAGCAAATTAGCAGGAATAGAAATGAAATCGAAAGAAAATAAGAGACATTGAATAGACGCCATAAAACGCTTCGCGCGGCTCCATTGTACGTTTATCACCTCGATGTAAATGTGTTTATATGTATATAAATTATAATTATTGTTATACGACATTTATATTTAATTAGGAAACATCGCTAAGCAGTGAAAAAGTAACGGACAGTCGAACTCGCTGATTACGAATGTAATGGCGGAATTATGAAAATGAAAAAATGAGATCTGGTGTGACTGAGAAATGCCACTATTGGTATGGTACACGAATCGCTCGACTAACCTAGTCTTGTACAGAAGTTTGCGCGCATTGTTTATATATACATATATCGAGACAGTAAATGAAAAAGGAAAGAAATATCGAAGCGATTTTACGAACCGCTTTGCACGCCGAAAGATACTTTTTAGCAGTTTATATTGGTTGCGCCATCTTTGTGTGCAATGAAATGCGCTAAATATCATGCCGTATTATTTCGAGTCTACAACAGTTTATTATACTTCAACAATGGGTTGAATAAGTATTTTGCAGTGAACATACGTAGTTCTTCCTACGCGAACTTTATTATAGTCTGTTAGAGTCGTCTGATGCGGAAATATGGCGGAAATGGTAAATAAACTGTTGTAAGCTAGGCTAAGCAAGACATTAATCACTGCTTGAGGTTTGCAACGTTCTAAGAATCATTATACCGATGCGTTGTATAATTAAACAATAAAATTATTTATTACAAATAATTCTGTCTGCACTTTATTCTACTATATGAGAATTACTGCGAAACCCATAGTTTCTGTATACAAATTTAGATTGTTAGTGTTAGAAGTACCTTCTTATCCTATTATGGTTGACCCATTTTGTAACAATTCCTCTACGATGAAATATATGAGGCTACCTAGAAAAGTGGGTGTTTTATAATTCTATAAATACCTAAAGAACTACAACGGACTTGATATATGGTGTAGTTTCACATGCGTGACTTTGAGAACAACTCAGACGCGAATGCTATTGTATGTTGTTCTTTTGTCGAGTGAAATTGTATTTGTTAAAAATTGTTATTATACACACAATAGCAGGTTTATTCGAAAATGTATGTTTCTTATAAAAAATTTTATTTGTCTTCTCGAACAACATGTCTTTCACGTTCAGATACAAATGGTACCGCACCCTTCTTAGAGTGCGCGCGTCTGTTAGACTCCCTGGAACACAAAAATTAATGTATTATACCACAGCTTGGACATCAGTTCATGAAAAACTAAGATATTGTAAAAATTGTTACATACTTCCGTTTCTTTTTGTCACGAATTGTACGCAATTCGGCTTGTGCATTATAAATGTGCTTTGGCACTTGTCTGTGACGCGCGATACGGCGTACTTGCGGGTGACTGGCAAACTTTTCTTTTAGAGCTTCACTGTAGTTCAAAGCTATCCTTTCTCTTGGTTTGAGCTGTCGAAATAAAATCCGATATTCATATGTGCTGTATTTTTACAAAATAAAAGTAATATTATTGTTGGAAAGAAAAGACAAAACGTACCACACCCAATTTTTCTGAAGCCCGCGCCTTCCAAACACGTATATTCATTTCGTCGCTACCGCTAATAATGTATTTGTTATCCAGTGACCAAGCGACACTCGTTAGTCTTTGCATTCGTTTGGTGTGATACACCTCACGCGAGTGACCCTTGCCAACTTCATAAATGCGAATTGATTTATCGTAACTTCCAGCCACAAATTCCTTGCCAGTTGGTGCATAATCTACGTCTGTTACTGCCTCAACGTGATCCATGTGTACGTTTACTGGGGTTTTTAGTTTTCGCGTATCAAAGGTGTATAAACTGAATGTAGTAATAAAATATTGGGATTAGTATGTAATTTACCTCAGATAAGTTTACAATAAATTATCAATAAAAGAGTAGTTAATTTCCTACAACTCACTTATAATCTTCATTTGCGCAAGTGAAAGAAAATGCTTCCATAGGATTCCAGGACAGTTTATTAGTACGTAACTTCATCACGACTTTCCGTAGGGGCCCAGTCTCTCTTGTATCATATAAAATAATGCTACGATCACTTGCACACGCCGCTGTAAAAAGGGTATGTAAATAATATTTGCTTAATGAAATTTAATTTCATAAACAACAGTACCTAGTAAGTTTGATTGAACAGGGTTATACTTGACATCATGTAGACTGTCAACACCCCATTTAAATGTGCGTATTGGCTCATTCCGTGTTTCTTCCCAAAGTTGACATACTTCTCCACATGTAGCAAATAAGTGTTTTTTTCTATGGTGTGATATTCCTGTTATAATAGTCTGAAATGATGACAGAGATAATATTCAGTTATAATTCTGAACTGATAGAATTAACCCAGAGCTGTACTCACTTTACTAACGATAGTTTTAATTGGTTCCTCTTCTTCACCAAAAGATGGTTTTTCTGCTTTCCATGTTTTAATGGTTTTATCATCACCAACAGTAATGAAATGTTCTGCATTTGCAGTGAAAGCTATACCTCTAACGATGCCATCATGAGCCAGAAAGGATCGCTCACATATTCTTTGTGGCAAGTTCCAAATTTTTAGTTCTCCATCATACGCACCGCTAAGCAGAACAGATAAACGTGCTGGATGCTTACAAATGCACGAGACACTATCCCTATGACCATCTAAATTTCCTATGAATGGTTTTGCAAATACTCTTTCCAATTTGACTGCATTAAGTGCTCTTGTATATTCCCTTGGAGCCTCAAAAGGATGTAGCACAGGATCATAATTTCTGGGAACTAAAAGTTTCATGGAAAAGGTAACACATAATCTTCATTTAAAAACAATTAATTCACGTACAGCTTCTGCTAATAATTATTCTGAAAAATGTCTTAATTAAGCTATATTAAAAATTTTGCCTACCTTTGTGTATGTCTCGTTTAGTTTCCCTCAAATATTCATCAGGATTTCTTGTTAATACTTTTACCTTCATTTCTTTAATGATTCCAATTAACTATTCAGTGTGCAAATATTAAATCATTTTCAAATCAGAGCAATGTCGACTAACAACACACGTGTTGCACCTTGAAATACTGTAACATGGAGACTGTAAAGGAGGCCGAACGTAAAGAGAAAAGTGCCGAAATTTTGGTTGCAGAATCGTGTATTGATAAGCTTCAAAGATTCGCCACAGGCGTCGCTCCAAACAGGCGCGACCGAAGTGGAGTTGACAATTGGTGGTAAAAGTGAAGTGAGCTACGAATGGTTTGAAGAAGAAGAAGAGTATTTTCATGAAGGAGCTAAATAATGGCAAGCAATGGAAAGAAGTGATCACGGACCCGTCACTGAAATTGGAGAAATTAAATGTACATTGAAAGTTACATTATTATCAACGTCTGCACGTTCTCTAAACACAATGTGTATTACATAAAAATGTTTATTTTCGAACTAAATACATTAAGGTAGAACCTGATGGTCAGGGGAGTTTCATATGAGTTTTGTTTATAATGAAGGACTGACATCTCTAATCTGTCGTTATTTTCAAGTAACACAATCCAGAAAGTTATCCAAAGTTGAACTAAATGAGTACCAAATATCCATCTGGAAGTTACCTATAAGCTAATAACCGTTCTAAAAAATAACTTCCATACATAATAATAAATAGGTATCTTCCAGACGGACATTCGCTACCCATTAAGGCATCAAAAAGATCCCGACATATTATTTTGCTGCCAATCTATCGAGCAACAATAAATTCACAACATCCTGTTCACACTGTGTGATGGGAAATCATCACATAATCATGTAAAAGCGTTACAATTGTAATACCTTATTATTGTATTCGCGTCAGGAAAATATATTGTTATGATTTTTTTATTGCCGACAATACACATATAATAACATAAAATAGCTTATTTGTAAGCAGAAAAAATTCTCTATTGATAGTTCCCGCTAAAAGGCTATATAACGAAGTTATCTCTGGCTCTCTCACCTCTCTGTCCGTCTTTCTCTAGGTCGCGTTTGACTACAGCGCCACCATGATGTGCAACTGGCGTTATTATACACAGTTTCGTGACCACATCCAAAGTATTCCTTTACTCTAGGCTCCGTGTACTGTAATAACAAAAAAGTGTTCTGAAATACGTCTTAAATTTCAAATAACCAAAAAGCAATATAAACCAGATAGGAACCTTCGTACCACAACCAGAGATGAGTGGGGAGATTTACAACGCTCTAGTCTTAGGCGATACCAAAAGCATGGCGTTAAATCATAGCGGCGAGTCCGGGAGTAGGATTTCGTGATCATCGTCTCCGTCGATAATGCATATCCCGCCGCAGCTGAGTTGAACGCACTGATATGTATTATACACTGGATAGCCGATGCCTATGCTCTCAGCATAGAGCTACGCGTACGAAATTGATGGGCGAACATGTTAAGTAAAGTTTGACCGCGCCTGCGCGAACATTCACTCCCCGAAACGCGCGAGCGTGTGTGAGTGACAATTCTCATTCTGATAAATGAAGGGTACGATAAAAATATCTCATAGATTTTAAATTTGAAAATGATAATAGATAATTGCTATCAATATAGAACAATTTTTTAGGTGTTGTTAATAATATATTATAATAAAATTTCAGATTTATTAAAACTTAAATTGACAATTTTATCATTTTCGTGTTATGTAAACTTTTGTATTGATATAATATACAATTGTCGGAGTCATACTGAACAACTCCATTTAAATAATCTTACTTAAAATTCAATTTACAATTTTACTGGTATATAAGATTCGTAAATTTTGTAGACCACACAGTGATTGCAGATGGAAGCATCATTGAACCTCGCATATATTCCTTTCTGTCTTATTTAACAGGATGGGCCTATGTAATCGACATTTTGTATTTCGTGATATTTTAATATTTTGTTGCCTGTGGAAAATAAAATATGTTAGAGATATTATCAATTATATCAGTTTTGTTATAAAGAAATATAAACAAATCATTGACTGTAAAACGAACTCGGTGAAATGAGTTATTTAAATATGATAATGATTTAATATGATCTGTAATTGCTTTCTATACTTATTTACTTTATTAAACACGATCAGTCACGATGGTGACAACAATTCAACAGAATTGAGCGTTCAACACTGACGTCACAGAGTCTACAAAAACTTATCATGGAGATCCTGCGCAACGGTCAACTTGATACGCCGCCAATCGCCCTATCGGCTATCCAGTGTATAATACATATCAGTGCTCGAACCACTCTGACGTTTTTGATTGGTTAAGTATAAGTATTATATAGTAATATTATGCGTGCTATTCGTGGGCTCCGTGAGTCGCATGTATCTATACCGGATTATACAGTTTTTAAATATTTTTTATATATTTGACTTCTCTCTTATGCTGACTGCCTACACTTAACGATATGCATCAAGTTTTAGCTTTAAATTCTATAATTTAGTATAAAGATAAGTCTTAGTTGCGTAAAGAAATATCGTATGACTCAGTTCCTCGCTTTGTCATCTCATATTGTTACTAATATTATGATTCATGTTACTTGCTATTATACCTCTACTTTACTTTACTTTAGTCTATTTTACTTTACTGCACTTTACTCCACTCTAGTTTAGTCTACTGTACTCTACTCTAGTCCCTTACTCCCATATTCCTCGAAAAGTTGAAGTTATTAAACTATAACGCAACTTTACCTAAATATGTACTTTCCTGGTCAGAAATGTTAGTGGTTCCGAAGTAATCCGATAGGGGACATGGAACACAAGATACTCCTAAAATAAGTAACCTCTAATAAGTCAGCCGGATACTTTTACATTTTTTAGGTTTTTTCTGTACTAATTGTTCGGTGGTAATTGGTAGCCTAATTAAAAGATTTGGTAGTCAATAGTTTTTCTCGAATATTAAAAACAAATTCTAGCGAGAAGTTAGCCGGACATGTTTTATTTATTCACCGATTTTGTTCGATAAAGGAGTAAGTCAATGCGAAATAATTTGGTGGTTACGAATAACTTAGTAAAAAGTTTTGATAGTCATTCATTCTGCCAAAAACCTTAAAAAACAGTAAACGCAATAATGGACGGGATAGGTCACACGATGGCCATGAGTTGGCCGGACAAATATTAACTTTTTAAGTAAGAACTATGGAGACTAGAGTAGAGGAGTCCGATCTCTAATAGGGGAGACAGCGAAAAACGACACCAGAAATGCGTCGAAAATAAGAAATTCACTATTTCGCCGATGGCGTCGCTGTTGTCAATAGCTAACCGATATATACATAGTTATAGAAGCCATGTAGTTAAATTGTATACACGAAGCCACACATACACATTGGATTACCTCGTATTTTTATGTGCAGTATAAGTATATACAGGGTGTCCCATTTTATCTTAGGACAGTGGAATATCTCGAAAACAGGGAGTTTTCGTAAAAAATGTTTGAGACAAAAGTTGTCGGGCTCGAAGGGGGCC
>JARQTI010000057.1:0-18538 GCA_030142655.1 Trachelus tabidus
ACTAACCCATAACTAAATCTGACGAGAACCTTGACATAACTATACGAATCAATCCGAGAGCGTAGCTTCTGAGCAGGATGGCGATCCGAAGGGAATCAGAAATCGAGAACGTTAACTAGATCGGTAACCGGAGCCGCCTTGGGACTGTGATTCGAAAAATCACGTCACAACATATATTATATATTTGAGAGATACACTTTATTTGTGAATTGTTCTGTTTACTCCTACCGTCTGGTGGACAAATTATCGAGGGCGCAATTTTTAATTTTCTAGTAATAGCAGATCTGATCGACTTAATTTTATTTAAGTTTATTTTGATCATGCACACTTATTCTACCCTCGATGAACACTTCAATCAATTCGAAATTCTCAAATGTTTAGAGAAAACAAAAAACGAAAATTTATCTGGATCGTACGGTATTGGAAACGAATTCTTAAAAAATCTGCCACCTAATTGGCTGCTCTATATGGTGTCACTCCTTAGCAAAATCCATGAAAAGGAAACGTTCACCGGCTACTGAATCCAGATGAATTTAGCCATGCTACGCAAGAAGTGGTGTGAAGCCGACCTGGCTAACTACAGAGAAATATCCCCTGTAAGCTGTATTTCAAAGATTTTCTCTGCCGTGATGACAAAGGGACCTGAAAGCTTAACTTACGCCACCACGCCTTTTCCCCAATTCCAGTTTGGTTTCCACAAGGGCTGCTCGGATAATATTTTCACCCTCGTTACAATTATGCAGATCTAGCTGGACTGTTCTTCTGAAACCGATCGCAAAATCTACGCATTCATGATTGATTTTACTGCTTTTGGCCGCGTTGATAATGCTTGCACGGCATAAATGGGTGATATTGAAAATTACTTTTTCAGGCCACAATAAAATCGAAGTGATATATGCATATGTATATCGCTTCGATTTTAGTATATACTAATTTCGTTAAAAAAACATCTTTTCTATGTTACCGTTAATATTCCAAAAATTCATTTTACTGGCCATTTGCAGTAAAAACGTTTTATAAATATTAATAATAATAAGCCAATTATATTGGAAACTGCAGTCACAAGCAATTCATACCAATGAACAATGAATTGATGTGTCCTACTATTATTAGTCTGTTTATGTGGTACTTTTCATTGTTATGTATGTAAATCATGCACGGAAAAAAGTAATTTTTTGCTCGTATGCAATAAATTGTCCAAATATAAATTATTGAACAGTTTTAAATAAACAAAATTTTATATAAAATTAATAAATTCTGTATCGTCAAAAATGAAATCGGATTTATTGTATTGGTAATCGCTTTTAAATATATCAGAATGTCTCCATGTATAGGATAACGTCATACTCCTTACTTACAGCATCTCGATAATCGCAGGTTCGAGTTCCACTCCACTCGCATACTGTATCTTACAATTAGTGAGAAATATGTGATGTTTGTTCGTACAACTCAGCATACAATTATATTAACTATTTATAAAAACTTCTATATTATACGATCAATGTGATCCCCACGCAAAGAAATATTGAAGCAAAAATTACAAGTTTGAGTGGCGTGAACCATATAAATTTACGTGCAACAGTAGTCGCAAACTTTGTCGCCAGGCTGTCGGTATTTGCGCATATATAACCTCAGTGTCTGAAAGATGAACAAAGAACTTCGATAGACATTTTTTTACTGAATATTACAGGTCTTCGTTCTATCTTTATTTTAATTTTCCTCCAAAAGATATAAATATTGTTGTCGATCCTCTTGTTCCATGCAAGATCTAGAAAATAAACATAGGCAATATGCGTCAGCTGACACGTGTGGCATTACCAAGATGTCACTCGAATACGGCCGTTATTCCGAATGAAAAGACGGCCTATCGAAAGTTATTATACGACATGATTGATGAATTTGAGTTTTCATTAGTTTCTTCCGAAATATTCATTGCATCAATTCGTCAATTCATTGATCTACTTTAGAAGTATTTAAATTTTGACTGATTAAGCGCTCTAGTTTCGTTTGTCGGTTTGGGGCTCCAGAATCAAACGGTTAAAAGTCTTAAACTTTGCAAAATTGCTGTAGGGACCTTAATCTTTTCTTTCAACTTATTTTCACCGACCTGTATAGATTTGATGTAAATGCAAGAAACAGCTTAACACTACATATCTTAGAGTTATGAAATATTACATCCATTGCAAAATAAGAGAATAGTGATTACTTTATACATCTTATTAAATCGTATGCGTCTAATGACAAGTTATATGTAAGAAGATATATTATTATAGGTATTTATACCCTGCCTTTTTCTTAAATAACCCTGTATATGGTTCACGAGTTCGATGTGTTTTTTGACAAATCAAAAACGATAAAGTTTCCAAAGGGAAAAAAAATGTTCTGTAAATATTACAGCAATGTAAGTAATACGTGTGGTTTTGACCAGTATTCATAGGAATAACATTCACTAAATGTAATCATCTCTTTCATTTTGTAGTAAATATATTCTTGTGATAAATGTGGTTGCAACAAGTAAATTTTATAATAAAAATGTATGTAACTCTTACTGTCGCAATACAAAAATACATAGAAAATTAATTATATTGCTAATATTTACTGAAATACCTGATAAATATAATCGGCATAACTATATACGTAACTGTACAATTGAAACAAAATTTAAAAATCAATGCATACGCGTGTTATTGCACTTAATGTACACAATTTACGCTGTCGGAAGTGAGACTGCCGACTTGCCATTGTCGAGATACTCCGAGTGAAGTATGGCACTCTACCAACTGAGTCCGCCCAGTTTATTAATATTACTTCAATTACAAATTATATTCCTCGATATATATTTATATATTATATGTATACATATAATCACGTACAAAGAATAGTTTGAGGATCCACGCGATTAAGACGCATTCACAATAGCGAGCCAATGTTTTTTTAGCTAATACCTTGGGACACCACAGCATTGAAATTCTAGCCTAGCCTAACCTAACGAAACACTTTTTAAGCCCATCACAACTCCGGATGTCTAGCATTAAAAAAAAAAAGTAAACAAATTTGGTGTGACAGTCGCTTTATGGGCCTCAAAACATGTATTGTGTTGAAAATACTTTGAAGTCCGACCCCAAACTATACAATTGTCCTCAAACTAGCGGCTGTATACTGAAATTGTCCCCAAAGTATGCTTTATTAATGTATATATGTGTATATGTATATATATATATATGGAAATATACGGAAGTTAAAGGTCTGGGGGCTAAGAGGGTAGAATGTCACACTCTTCAGTTCGAGCATCTTGATAATCACAGGTACGAGTTCCACTCGCGAAAGCGCTAACAGACGTGTGTATCAGTCATAACTTTACGCACACAGCCAGTTTTTTAAATTTCCTTCAAATTATATTATTATCCACACCATTACCAATAAAACCTACATCAAACACTCACACCGGAGTAATATTTACAAAAGACTTCTTTTCTGTGTATTGATTCAATTAGTACACCTACAAGACCTTGTCGAGTTGTCGATTTCATTGACTCAATTACTAAAATTGCACTGATTGTCAATGGTTAATTTGTAACTGCAATTATCAATGAATATCTACATATTCATTTTAAGAGAGTGAAATATCGACGTAGTCGACAGTATAGCTCCTATATGACGATGTCATTTTACATTGTAACAATGCGTGAAAACACACAAGATGTAGTTAACAATTCTTCCGCGTGCTGTTGCAGGCCGTAGAACTACTACAGGTCCCCGTGCATCAATAGTGATCAACAGTATACTACGTGGAAGCGCTTAGGACTTTAGAATATACTATAAACGTTTAATATTGGACAACCATTACCGGTTAGCGGAATTCGGATTATAAGAAATTCGTCGCTCGAACGACGAATTTCCTTAGCGCTACGCAGCGAGCTGTGATAATCCAGAGATCCCCGCCCAGCAATTTTATATTTTACGTGGATTCCAGGAAGTGTTAGTGAATTCGTTGGTAGCTGAAGATCGATCTTGAAGAGTGCATTTTCCAGGAGGTTACGCGCATGGTATCCGGGCCACTAACAAACTAAACCAAAGAGGGTTCGTCCTTTTATGCTAAAAAAAATAGTAGAAAGTAGGGTTTAAAGAAGCGGGGAATCCTAGCTTCAGAGTAATGGGAAAGATTGACAAGGGAACCTGTTTTTTTTTTTAAATTTTAATATTAATGATTTTGGAAAGTACAATGCTAATTATATTGTGGAAAATATTGGGGGGGGAAATAAGTTTACAAGCTTCAAAAAATGGACATTTTTTTTACATATATAAAGCTTATAATATTTAAAGAATATGCTCTAAAAGTTTTAGACTGAAATTTGAAGCCGTTCTTACGTTATGCTTTGTAAGTGCAAGTCGTCCGCACAACGGCTCGAAGCGCTGTGAAAACTTTAAACGCCTTTTTCCTCGAAAGTACATTTTTGAAATTGGCGTGCAAGATAACTCTGAAACCAGTTCACAGATCTTAATGAAATTTGACAAACATTTTCTTATCATTATTTTCCAGGGATTGAACCTACAAAAACTTGGAAATGTTCTTTAAAAAATAACTTTTTAATTGCAAACAATGCAAATTTTTCATGAAAAATCGGAATTTCAACTTCAAAAGCGTGCCATTTCATCAATTTTCGATATTTTTTAACTCAATTAGGTTCAATTCCAGTTTTTTTTTATTAACTTCTAAAATGGAAAAGGATATTTGATGTCGGACCAATACAGCCGATATTAGGCTACAGGCCTTGCGACAACCTCTTTTACGAATGCTTTAATTCACCAAGCTATATCTGCGCCATGTTGTGAAGAAGAGAAAACAATTTTCGGTTAAAGTAAAAACTTAGAATAAACTGATGTCAAAACTCCATAAATATAGAGCAATTCTTTCCTTGCAACAAAAATCTTCACGAAAATCGCTCAATTGTAGGCCTTCTAAATGTATTACTCCCCTTAATAGGATGTTTTATTAGGGTTAGAAATAACGGTAAGGAAGCGACATGTGAGGAGTAACGACGGGGATTAAATATGGTTGGGAAAAAAGTAGGACTATGAGGGACAGGTCACGGAACATGAAAGAGCTTGGGTATATGGCACATGTGTAAGTGATGTCCGTGAGGATCACCGCTTCACATTATAAGCCAAACATGTATAATTTCACGCGATCGTTTGTTCGCTTATAACGAGAGGTCCACGCCAAAGTTAGGTACGACCTGATGCACAGAGTTTGAATGGCGGAAGTTATAAAGCTCAGCCAAGGAGAACAGAGGAGAAATTCGGTTAGGAGTTCGCTTATAACGAGGTGGTATTGCACTGACATTCGCTACGGGCAGGGGCAGTAAACTTTTAGGCGAAGAAAATCTGTTGCTTGACAGCTTGATTTATTTACACCCAAAAATCTTTCTATCAACTTCGTGCTGCGTATTCGCAGGGATATTGTGTGTTACTGGTACAAATTGTTCAGTCCCTCCAGAGACATTTTTCGATATTCATTTACTTTTTCGCGAAAGTGACAAGTGCTGCCTCACGGTTGACGCACGTCGTAACATCTCTACTAACATATGAGTATCAATATTTATTTCTTACTTATTAATTACCTATAGAATAATCGAAAAGCCGGGCTTCGCAGAGACTAAGATTTTATCAAATGGTTTCGGGTGAGTGAAATACTTTTAACAACAGTACTTTTTATATTTCGAGTTTTAGATGAGAAGTTTTCTCACTACCAACAAGAACTTACGTTGTTCTTCGGCTTTATGATCCCTAGTGAACTCGACCCGAGTGTACTTTTCTTACTCCAATACTTAACTAAATAATGCTGAAGTTATGGTCTAGGTAGTACAACTGCGAACGCGTTTTAACTTGTGTTGATTTTAGAATCCAATATATTCTTGCAAGTACCTAACAAGAATAGATATGTAAAAAATTTGTTTGTCCTAAAAGATGAATTGTATTTAGTTTAACATAAAATCAGCATAACAATTGATTCACAGTATTCGAGAGAAAATATTCCTTATTCGTGCATAACAAATCCTTAGAATAACTCTGAATTTATTTATTTATCAGTTTTTTTCATGTTATAAAGACAAAATATCAAATCGTCTGCCGAAATGGAAACTGAAAAGACACCTATTACTACGCATTCCAAGTATTAAAAGGCTTATCGATTTACACTTTGTGTACGGAATATAATCAAGATCTTAGACTGAGGAAATATTGAATTACACATCAGGAGAAATGAAATAACATTTATTAATACAACATTAACGTTATACGAATGTGACTACGTAAACATATATGCAATAATTGCCCTATTAAAATTAACTTTAATCTTACGTTGGAATTTTGACCGATAAACCCTACCCATATTTCAGTACACATATGAAAAACCACCCCTTCTAATGTCTCTCACCCCTGGGTAGGTTTTAAGAGTTAAGCACTTATAGGGATTTCTTTCTACAACATTTTTACAATAAACACATTATTGCTGCTATTGTTTTTACATTCTTATTATTACTGCTCTTGCGAATTTCAATATATCCCTCCTTCCTAACTTTATCATCGTATTTCGCGAAATCCTTTTTATTTGCACAGCGCACACTAAAATTAACTACTACAACTAATTTATAGCTCGGTTCGTAATTGTCATATAAAAACTAAAATAAACATTTCGAAAAAAACATACTACTTGTTTTTAAAAAAAATAGGTTTATCTGATTTTTACTCATATTTCGTATGTGATATGCTCCATTCTTTGTAGCACAGAGCTATAAGATATGGTGATGCTGGTCCGAGCTGCGGGTTACCACGATACAACAAACTTCACCAAATAACGTTTTACAAACGGAATTCCTGAATTACAACGATACTGTTAGGAAACAACGATATCAGTCCTAAAGATGTCACGCTTCATTCCTGGATTGATTAAACGTTAGAATTATTTTAAATTAGAGAATCTCATCTTTTAGACTGTGCTTTGCGTTAGGAACACTTCAACAAGTCTTCCAAGTGGTAAATGTACTTAAAGTCAGGCGAGAAATGCCGAAATAATAAAAAAGGATGCTCCTTACTCAGGTATAACCACAAATATCAGTGGTACTCATTAACTAAATCGTTTATCATACTGAAAATCAAAAATGTCCGATTCTAAAATGAGAATCTTGACAGGATTCTTGACAATTTTTCCACAAACACGAAAAAGTAATAAGGAATTCAGTATTCCAATCACGTCGTACTTAATTGTTGAGTAAGGAACATGAAACTCTATAAGTTTAATGTTTCTACGAAGAGTAAAGTAAGCGCCACATCTTAGCTGCAGGGAATCCTAAATTTATAAGAAGAAAACAAAATATTTACGTTGGATTCGGCAATACTAAAGATACAATACAATTCTCATACGACTAACAACAGAAAAATGATCAATCAAACTAAACTTTCTTATTATTGATCAAGTGCAATTGGCATACCCTATACGGAGGATAATTAAGATCAGATGCATTAACTGAAGTTAGACTTTCCATTAAATTTCGTTAGTACAACCAAATATACAGCTTTCCATTATTCTTTCTTTGAGAAAGTTCCATAGTCAAGCCTATTATTATTTAATATGATGGTACCTGAAATGTTAGTATAGCAGAAAATAAATATTTCCTGAAGACGATCGTCTTACTGTAGGAATAATTGAATGTCAGTTGATTATAAAAAAAGGCTAAAAAGTAAAACCTTGCAAATTGCTTCCTCATTATTTTACTTGGTCTTTTCTATCACAATGATACAAAGTAAAATCTTACACGTGGCTTCTTGATTCTTTTCTGTCTTTCACAAAGCCTCAGTTAGGAGGAAGTTCTTTGACTAATTTTGGCTTCCTCATAGAGGAGCTTTGAAATTATAATTTCATAATAACTATAATTTTAAAAAATTTTAAAACCACGTAAAATCTGAATCGCTTTAGCGATCTTGTCGTAATTCAATACCAAACAACATTGAACGGATCTTTAGCTAAACCGTCGAACCTTTACGAAAGATGGAGCGACCACGCTCTTTTTTCAAAAAATTAAAAATTCCATAACATCTGAATGGCTGCATATATTAAATTAAAAATCGCAAAATTTAAAGAGGGATATCTACTTTACTTGCGTGCAAAATTTCAGTCTGATCGTTCTAACGGTTACTAATTGTAAGAGGCGAGTGGATTTTTTAAGCCCTACACACGCACGCACGTACGGACAATTTTTCAAAACCACTTTGATCGACGTTTTAGATCATTTTAAGTAATTTGACATGAAAATCTCGAGAAAAAAAATTTCATGAAAACATAGCTTCCGCTATGAGGAATTAGTAATAAATAAATCGGTAGGTAAATGATTAAAATAAATTCTATATTAACATTGTTTAAAAACATGAAAAAAAGGTAATGGCTAACGACTACCTAAACATCAAGCAATAGTAATTGGATCGCAGAGTTTTATCCATGAACCCGCTTGACTAGACATTGATCGGCTGTTAATCACAAACTTTAATGTTAAAATTTAGACTTAAAGAATTAAAAACATTTCAACGCATGATTGTGTATTTATAATGAAGAATGCATATATGTTTTCCACGTTTAGATACGAACACCCTGCATATACGAATGACTAGAGCTGTTAATGACGCATCAAATATTTAATAAATTTTAATGAAACTGTAGGAGGTTACTAGTTCATATGTGCTCTGTTCAATAACGTTTTTTCAAAAAGGTACCACCTGGTGGATGCAAGGTGCATGCAGAATAACATGTGTGGAAGAATGTGGGGCGCAATGTGCCACGTTTCTTTTAATGAATAATTACTCTTATCACAATAGTATTATAAAGAAATACCTTTGGGCATATAATACAGCTATAATCATTACTAACAACGGTACGAAAATATAAAAATAATTAGCAATGTGCGAAATGATGTAAAGCGTGGGGCATTATGTGCCAGCGAGAAACTAAATTTTATTTGTATCACCTCAACGTCGTGATATCATATGCCAATACAACATCAAGGGATGGCACATTTTGCCCCAAATGTCAGTGGCAAATTGTACCCTACTAGCAATACTCCACATTTATTGTAATATTTAATTACTTTTCGAAGTAAAAGTAACGAAACCTTAGCACCGATCTATGTACAGATAATTCCTCTATCAATTGCGATAAAAATCCTGGACTCTCAAGGAAAGTGAGGTTAGGTATTACATTTTTCCGGCGAGCCACAATTTTTTTCCAGAGGTCCCAAATCTGTTATAATTTTCTATATTTTTTAACGATCTGTAGTTGAAGTTTATTTACGACTGACGAAATTCAAATTAGCTCATTGTTTAACAAAACAAATTTCAATATTTACGTACCGCGTATCTGCGAGATATCTGCCGTGGCTCATTGTGCTTTAGTCGCCCCTATGCTGCACTTGAGGGTAAATTAAAACTTTTTGACAATGAATTTCCGCAAAATAAAGATCCATTCTGAATTCTATACCAGTTACGGACTAATTATCAATAACGAAATCACGGAAAATCGTATATTATGTTACTAGAGACGATTATTAATATAAATGGATTTCAGTCTTTCATTTCATTCGTTCGTCTTACCTCACACGCAATATTTTTTCTCCTTTTATTGTTATAAGCTGGTCACGTCCATTTCACATGTATATACCTAAGGCGCAAGGTACTCGCACGAGACGTAAGACGAATTCAAGAAATGACACCATAAAGAATATTGGACATCGCGTATTCTCATCTCCAGATCCTCTTTTTTTCTCGTAATTTCAGATCCTCAAGGAATTTAATATGTTGCATTATCTTCTTGCTACATTAGGTGCATTTATCGATAATGTAAAAAAAATGGTATTTTAGAAATGAGTCTAAAATCACAATCTTGATTTTTCAAAATACATATTATTATAACATATTTAGTAGCCAAACATTAAATTTCCATGAATAAATTGATTTTTCCAGTTTAACCTTTGTTTGTTTTTCAAGGGAATAGCATGATTGTTGTCCTTATGAAGGTATATTTTCTATAATATTCGACAATTTTTACTACACATACCTAATTGTATAATAAAGTATACATGCATATTTCAAACATGAAGTCTCTCGTCACTGAGAGAAATTAGATATAATAAAATTATACTAAAATTTTGGTAAAAATATAGCATTGCGAACCTTACAGTATTTTATCTATGGGCTGTTGTATCATACATTGTATGTACGTTTTGCGTCTAAAAACGGTATTGATTAATTTTTTTGTCATGATCTGTAAACTTTTTTATACATCTGTATATGTATAATTAACGCCTTATTGAAAGCATTTCAGTAAGTATACCCTAATACCAACCAAACGTTACACATAGATATCATCACCAGAAATATTTTATTCATTAGTTACTATCATTCGGACGAAAAATGCTCCATTTATTTTATACTATTAGAAGTATATATGTATGTTCGAATGATTAAGGTCTTCATTCCAGTGTTTGATGTTTATGATCCTCATCATTTCTTAAATACGATATACATCATAACTCAACTCTTCGGAGCGTAAATTGTATGTCAAACCTCGAATAGGATCACGTATCTTAGATAGGTGTGAAAATATAATAAATTGATGGGCAGCAGCCAATCACACGTGAGAGCCTAAAGAAAGCAGACGCTTGGATTGGTCTAAAAAATTACCTTTTCACATTTTCACATCCACCTATGATACATGACCGCATTCCTGCTGAGCATCGTGAATTTGTTTTCTACGATTCAATCTGAACAGCATCTACGATCCAGAACCGACAACAATTTCGAAAACTTGAAACATTTATTAAACATTAGCTATCTCAGTTTGGACGATAAATTTATCTGTGCATGTGAAATTGAGTATTAAGCCGCGTTTACACCAAGCGAATATCGACTGCGAACACTGCGAACAATCGCGAGCAAGACGCTCGGTCGGTGTAAACACCCGGCCGCGCTGAACACCGTTTGCGAACGTTGTTCTCGAATGTTCGCGAAGATTCGAGTTCGTTCCGCGACTTGTCGGTAAACCAACGAATCGTCAAAGGGATTCAGTGTTCGTTGCTCGTCCGGTGTGAACAGTACCTAGGTACCTATCCGCAGGAGGAAGCATTGCTAATGCCGGTGTCATGTTTGCGTACTTCTGTCGGAACTTCGCCGAATGTTCGAGAACAACTGCTCAATCGGGCATGCTCAGGCAGTGTGAACGGGGTCGCACCTTCCTGTTGGCGAATTTTGTCAAACGTTTGCGAACGTTTGTGAACGTTTGCGAACGTCTCCGAACCTTCGCAAACAATGTTCGCTTGGTGTAAACGCGCCTTTAGGTATAGGTACGAAAATAATTTTTTATTCTTATACATACATATACAATGATACATAGTCAGTGTAACTAAAATTTCAAACAGATTATAAACTCTTTATTGGAGTTCAAACACCTCACCTGTAGAAAATTGTTTCATTACCAATGGTTTTCTTTTAGCAAGGATAATGTGTAGTGAATGACTTTAAATCAATAGAAAACCATTGGCTATGGAAATTTTTGTACAGGCATGCTCTCCCCCTTTCTCTTTCTCTTGTTCGCCTTATTCTCGCTAGAATGGTTTCAGAATACACAATTTGTACAAACGATTACACATTAAATAAATGTGCTGAAAATATAGCGAGTATAACGTAGAAAATGAAAGTTAAGAAAAGCACTGAGGGTTTCCTGTTAAAGCGGATAGAGCCAAAATAACTCAACACAAGATTGGTTTCATTGGTTGGAACGGACAGTTTTAAAAATGTTTAATAATCTAACTTTGTTTTATTGCATTGAGTCAACTTCTGTAAAAATATAAACCAATTTTCCACAAGTATTTTCGAATCGGAAAATACGATTTTTACATAATGAATGATTTCAAAACGGCGCATTATGGTAAAATCTCTTTATTCGGAATTTCATTGTTTGTGATTTTCTGTTTACACAACATTTTTCTCTGGCTTAACGCCCGTGAATATTAAGATTTTACTGTATATGAAAATGAAAATACATGTATATAATACAATAAGTTCCGATCTTCCAAAATAGACTGTATAAATAGACCCTGAAAGTACAACAAAGTACTTTTTATGATTTATCTAAACTTATTCTTTTAATATGAAGAACAAGGAAACATGAATCCTTTGAGTACGAGCTACTCAGAAGCAAGGCGCACGCTGTGGACAACCTAGTTGCAACCCTAGCCATCGTTGCGTATCGTTGCACGCATCACATAAAGAATATAATACTTCTTGTTATCACGATTGAATAGAGTAACGTTTGACAAATAGCTACGATGTAAACAGTTCCAAGGACGCCTAAAGGTGCCGATAGGATTAAAGGATGATTTAATAGAAATAACATAAATCGTAAAAAGAGTATAAAAAAGGAAGAGACTCTATCATAATCACTAATCTCCAGGATATTAATTTCCTAGGAATAAAGAAAAATGTTACCAACTTAGCTTTTGGTTCACGTAGAAGCTTTTTCTTTTACACCATAAATTACTCCATTTCGACACATTCCTGCTATACATATACTGAAATATAATAGTTAATAGCATTGCATTGCGATCGAGATCCGATCGAATTAAAAGATGCGCAGACTTGTATCCCAAACGAAAAACTTGCATATTGTAAGGATTAGCCATTGCCGACGGAGTAAGTGAACACCAAATATCACTGCATATAGCGTGGGCGTCTAAGAACCATCAAACGACGATCTATTGGTCGTGTGAATCCAAAGATCGCGATACGGCCAAATGTGGTCTCGTTCTTTTCGCCTTCGGAACACCGACCGGTATGCACGTGCCAAACGATAATATAGAATATTACGAAAAGAAAGAATTAGACCAATGGAGCGAAAGGGCTCATATTGGAAGCTATTTACATACATTACGAGAATTGACAGTCACCACCGCCATTTCATAAATTGCTGCGAACGATGGGCGTACGGGGATTGATGGCTAGGACGGGCGATCTACCACCTATTCGGTGGATGGGACCTACTTATCCATAGGATTCTTACAATGGACAACATCACCTCGCTGCGTTGCAGATAAGCAAATTATATTCAAATTTCATAATGACATTCTGCCATGCGTTATCAATATCTGGTGCACTTGTTTTTGACCTATCGAAAGAAGTGAATCCGGAAGTAATGCTGTGTGCGTGTATGAGTGTGCAAGGTGTATGGATGAATACTTTAAATGTGTATTATTGTATGTATTTTTAAGTTTTTTTTTTAACGATTATTGAGATTATACCAAGGAATGTACCTGATATCAGGTTTCGCGCCTCTGGCCTAGGATGATTTTTCATCAGAGAATCATCACTCACCCATTGAGTTTTGTATATTATACTAGTGAATTTAATAAGATCCATGAGTGAATTTTACGATATCGATTGAGTAACAAGTATGAATTCAATGTAACCGTCAACGTTTCAAGGATATATTACAATATTATAAAAAAAAGACACGCACGCTCCGACTGGGAAATCGAAGGATAGATAAAGCAAGGAATTTAAATAATCTGAAGTCTGCGTTTAATGTCAGTGAATCTATAGGTTAAATGCCAGTGATCGGATTTGTACACTAGAGAACCAAGGAAATATAAAAGTAAAGGGTCTCTTTCACCTGAGTTAAGAACTTAAATCCCAAAGGGATGAACGAATACTGTCGCCGGCTCGCCAAGAGATTGCGAGGACGAGACCAAGAATTGGCTAGATTGCGAAAGAATTTTTTCGATCTACGAGCTAAGTTTCTGCAGCTCGAGTACGCATTCAAAGTAAATTTAGAAACTCAGACGAATAGCGAAAAGGAGTTAAATCTTCTGAAAGCCGAGAGTCAAAGTAAGTTCTCGTTGAAACGTACATGCATTTCAGTACACTATCCCCATAACCAAGTTTTGGTGAATAGTGTAAATAAAAATAAAACACTCACATATGTTCGATAAAGGGTGTGTTTCGAAATTTACTGCCAGTACTACGAAAGTAATAACATCTCTTTCAGATACATGTGGATTAATAAGGACACAGCGGTCGTCGCAATACTGGCAGTAAATTTCGAAACATACCCAAGATCACGCCTAATTAATTTAATTTAGTGTATGACTCGTTTAGCAATCAAAAGAAAATATGAAGATATCCTGAATTCAAATTTGACATTAGAGACGGCATTGGAGAAATTGACAAAAGAGAGAGATGATTGGAGGAAGACGTGTTTGGAAGAGAAAAATCTTTCCAAGGTGTAAGGTTCATGCAATTTTCATGAGTATACATTTTAAAACACTAAACTCAATATACTACAGTATGTTTGAACGGATAACGTGTGATTGATACGTTTTGAAAGAACGATGCTTATAAATGATATTGATAACGATCAATCGATCAATAAATAAATAATTCACGCGTATATTATACCACAGAACGCCATCTTAATATGAACATTCATTCGAACCTAAGAAAAAGTGTAGCAAATCGTTGATCTTCATTAATCTACAATTTGTGTGCGTGTCTTTGACAAATCGGAAAGAGGATAAACAAAATTTGATGATACGGATACGGAAGAGATATATTCTCGGTCCATTGGAAATCTTCTAAAGACTCGCAAGTTACGCAGTGTGACTTCGAACTTGGTATCATTTATCTTGATACATCGTAGTCAGGTATCAGACCCTGCCCAAGTTCCACCCTTTATAGTATGCTTACCACTTGGCTGGCCTTACGTCGATCCTTCCTTATCGTGTTCCTACTATATTCCTAAGCACGTAAGACTACTACATAAAAACGTGGCTAATGTGACAACGTAGATGGATTTACTTAAATAATTCGATAAACGAGGTGAGGAAAAACTCGCAGGTATAGATGCGAAGAAGAAATGACGATAAATGGACAAAAGTGCACTTTTTTTTTTAGACGTTCTCTCGAATCTCTTGAGCGAAATGCCTAATGTATTTCATCTGGCAGTTCTTTCCGCATGGGAAAATATATACATATATATGCGAAAAATATATCTCGCATTAATTTGACAGCTACAAAAAAAATTTAGCACAACAGAAGAGTATGTTAAATAAAATTTCGGATAGAACTTTGCATGTAGAGTGGTATAAATTTTTATGCATGTATATATATATATGTTAAAATATATAATAAGTATATTACTAATATATTTCTAAATATACTTTCAAACATACAGACATATATTTGAACGTAGTTCAAACATACTAAAAGTATAAAACTAATATTGGAAACATATACTCGTTAGTACATTGCAAAATATATAAAGATGTATTCCTAGAAGAAAATTCCTAGTTGTCCCCCCAATAATGAAAAGGCCCCACGTGAGTGTTTGAAAACCATTTCGGCATACCGAAATAAAGTTGCTTTGGGTCGGAAAGAACCTCCCTGCAAAACGAATACGTTGTGACTTAATGTCTTCAATTGTAGGATACATTTTTATTTCTTTAAGTTCCATCAGTATACCTCAAGTAGGATTTGTGTAGATTTTCGCTTACTTTTACGGTTCTAACCTAAAGTCTTTCACCGAGAACTCAAAGATTTTATTGTCAATCATTAATTGTAAGACTGAAGATATTTAGAATTTTACAGCTTTGAACTTAGTAATCTAAGTTTGATGAAAATTGAATTGATAGCTTCTGCAAGGGGTTAAATAAGTTAAAAGTTTTGATTTTCTTTATATAAATAATTGTTTTTGTTTACCTGTTCATTATACGTTATTAACAGGATATCAATTAACACATTCGGCATCAGAATACTGTGCAATCGTATGTTAACGCAATTTAGTTGAATACGTTCACTCCAATTCAAACCAGATAACGAGTGACACTAATTTATTGAATTTCGATAGCACCAGTACCTACTATTAGCAGTATAGTAATTTTTAACGAAGCAATTAATTGTTTCAAATAAATTTTGCGATATTTCAAGTCAGATGCATCGAGAACTCTGTTGATGATTTCTTTAAATTATTTACGGTTCGACATTGTTATAGTTGAATTTCGAAATTAGGTGTTCTAATTTAGAGACTCAAGTCGATATTGTATAGTATAAAGGTGAAATTTAGGGATAACCTTTACTGCAGCCTGGAAATTCCTCATGCTCGAATATAGCTCAAATATTGCATGCGTGAAAACACGCGTGACGTAGATGACAATTCTTTTACACGCTGTCACCGGCTGTAGCACTATTGTAGGACCTTGGGCCTCAGTAGTGCTCAATGGCATATTATGCGGAGACGAAAAAATTGTGTTTATACTATTCGCCTTACAGCTTAGAAACTGCGATGAACGTTTAAGACGTTTAAGATTCAAAATTGTGGCTGAGGTGCGAAACGGTTGGAGTAATGACTCAAAAATATACAACTATTAGGAATATATACAGGCTAACTAGAGATGAATTGTGAAGCACAAGCATCTCTGACGACTGTCTGCGCGCGTTGGTCTAGTTGAGACGTCTCGAATTATAACTAACGTTCGCTGCGGCAAAAAGCTAAATCTTCCATTGGCTTATCGGTGGTAATTCTGCATCCAAAAATCTTCCATTTGGGTCATCGGTGACAATTCAGAATTATATAGTGCATCAGTAAGACATTTTTCTCGATTCCTGCGGAGCCCTTTTTTCGATTTTCACAGTAATTATGTGAAATAGCATGATGAGTACCGGTCCGCCAGCAGCGAGGATTGTGATGACAGCTGCAATGTTCGAAGGTAATGATGCACGCAGTATTTATTATAGTCACGACTATAATCAATACTGTGCACAGATGATATACTTTATTGTCATAGCAAATATAGTGACATCGGCCCATGATAAACCAGACATTGTAGCTTTTGGCGCCTGAGAGGCAACAAAAGCCATGACGCGTATGCGGAAACTACTTCTTAATAGGTTGTCACATTGATCTGCCTTAGTATGCCATTACAAATTTTCGGTATTTAAATATACCACAGCAGCGATAGGTTTTATAACAATATCAGTGCCGACAGTTACCTGTACTTTATAATTATTCTACTGAGTCATTTAAGATATGAGTTCTGCGGGCACTGACATTTTATCGGAAGACTTCGAACCTCATACATTTAATGACTGCTTTTTGTATAGAAATTTATGGGTGCAAAGTTTCCTCGCTTCGAGTTCTTGTTCGTGTGATGCACGCACAGAAAAAACAGTTCAGCAAACTATTAATTAGCCATTTACATATTCAGCTGATGACTCGGTGAGCAGAGTGTCACATTCCTTATCTTGAGCATCCCGACACTCGCAGATCCGAGTCTCAATTCCGACAGCGCAAATAGACTCACTTTTTTAAAATGTTCGAATCGTACAATTTTGCCATTATACCAAATGCATATCCGATGTAATTTAATGAATATCAGAATAGGCTAAACAATTTTCTCTATCAATTGTTGACGCCCACATGAACAGCCAAGCCTTCACACATGTTGACGCAAAAAATATATTATATATTGAAATATATGAATTATATGAAAAATCAAGCATTTTTGCGTATATGTCGATATATATTTTTTTCTATGTGGAATATAACATAGGATAGTGTTACAGCATGGACGCGATCATATTGTGACACCGGTTTCACATTCTGGTTGCCTCTCAAAGTGGAATCGACTTCATAGTTCTATTAGGATTAAATTAAATTAAATCCTTTTCTCAATGATTCACAAAATCACATACAATAATCAAATTTTCGATAAATTGTTTAGAAGAGATCTCTTTTAGAAGAAATTGATTTACAAAACTGTTTTTAATTACATTCTTCATACTTTAAACAATTTGGTATCGGAAATATGCAGTGGAAATATATTATAACTTTATTAATATTGCAACAAGGAAGAACCAACTGTATTCTTATACTCTCTACAGGAGACTAACCTCTAGTTATAAAGACCAAAAGATCCTTGTCCCTTAAAGATAAAGAGCAGCCCTATGTTATTCCTACGAAATCTATGTTTTTGTTAGCACTGAAGGTCCATTCTTTTTTGAACTTCTAATCACTATGGAATAGTTCTTGGTATAAGAGAGACTAAACAATCCAACACGCCTTCTCCAAAAGTAATCGACATTGTTCTCTTTAACTATGCTATTAACTATGTATTATATTTACGTTTTATCTTAACCAGCAACTAAAGACCGATCTTCCTTGCGCTTTCTCTAATTTACTGGAACTATACATATGATCCAACATTCGCTGCTTAGGATCGGGGAAACCCAGAAAAATCCAATCAGACCATTTCAATCACTTATTATTATATCATTACAAACAAATCAACAGTGCAGTTTTTCCAGGCCCATTCCTGCTCCGAACTCCAGGAATTTCATTGCTGACAATACCTTAGTCAGTGCATCTGCTATTTGGCTAGCTGTGGGAATGAATTTGAGTTTTATTACATTTTTCTCGACTTGTTCTCTTGAGGCTTGATACTTT
>JARQTI010000057.1:19544-91338 GCA_030142655.1 Trachelus tabidus
ATTACGAACAGACACTTCGGTGGCAGCACTTTTTCTTTCATAGATATTATCTAAACTTGTCAGAATAGATTTAGCAGCACACCCAGGTTTATCGTATTTCAAGTAAGCATCCGATAAATGTTCAACAACAATGCATTTGGTAACTCGCTCAGCTTTTTCCCACTTACTTGTCACTGGATCAGGGGCTTGTTCATCAATGATTTTTAGCATATTTAGTTCGTATAATATTTTAGTTCGTTTCCATGCATTATATTTACTGCCATTGAACGTTATTATGTTTCTCCTGTCCTTAGACTTATCCATTTTCACTTACACTGAATAATTGACACTTCAACTCTTGAAACTTTTATATGTATATTAAAAAAACTTTTAGATTATTCCGAAATACACAGTTAATGCACAATGTGAACTGGGCCCATAACCTATTGGAAATGGGTGTGCTAAATGAATGTGAAACATGCAGTGGATATATATATTATAACTTTATTAATAATGCAACAAGAAAAAACCAACTGTACTCTTACACTCTCTGCAGGAGATTAACCTCTAGTCACAAAGACCAAAAGTTCCTTGTCCCTTAAAGATAAAGAGCCGCCCTATGTTATTCCTATGAAATCTATGTTCATGTTAGCACTCAACGTCGATTCATTTTTGAACTTCTAATCACTATGAAATAGTTCTTGGTATAAGAGAGACTAAATAATCCAACAGACTCTTACAAATTACCTCCGGTAGTTTTTCTTCCGACTTTATTTTTATCACTCTCTTCTGAGTTAGCTTTTTTTTCTTTTAAATACACCGATAACAGTACATAGCGAGGTACTGCAAAGGATAAGCACCTATCTGCACCCCATGTGTCTCGGCAGGTACTTTGACCGTTATAACCGCTTTTTATTATTATAGCTACTTTCAACGTTGTTGCGTGTCACTACCACACGGTAAGCCTATAAAAACCAGCTTTAAAAAAGAACATACAGTCGATTTTCCCCAGGTTTCGAAACCTAAAGTTCGTCGGTCATCCCTACAATCGCCGTTTAATGTTCCACTGTTCCCTCGATTCCACATGTATCTATAGACACGAAATAAAGACTGGTACTAAATAGTTTTTGAAACTGTCTAGTAAATGTATTGTTTAGTATAAGCGTTTTTTTACCTTCAACAGTAAATTTACTTGTATAATACTCCAACATACATACATGTGTTTGCATATAACCATGCTATACCTTGGCAAAAAGTTTTTAAGGATTTGAAAATGGTTTTTTCAGCATCGAGTATTAAAATATAAGTTGAATCGTTCTTACATTACATCAAAGAACGTTCAAACAAAGCATGGAGGCAAAAGTTAAATATTTAACGCGAAAATAGAAACAAAACGAGAGGCTTAGAGTGAAAAGATACATAGAATATAAGCAAATACTAAACAACCCTACAAATAGATGGGCGCTGAGATTGTTGATATACAAAAGTAAGTAGATAAAAAATTTGTCAACTCCCGCGAGCCGTTGCCATGAAAACATCCATTTTATCGTTCATCATCGTGCCTGAAGCTATCGGTTATCAGATACTTCCTCGCCATGAATTGCTTTCGTTACGAGCGCCCCGGTGTCGCATTATGTAAACCCATTCTGAGAACTACGTAACCGTAACAGCATCGATAAAAGGAAGGAAATACTAGAGCTAAGACGTAGACATATAGTACGATCACTGCAACGTGTCTCGTTAGGTAATATAAAACCGTAAAAGTTTTTCGTCTATCCTATATGACTATTATGAATTCTTGAAATCTACGTAAAACGTCATCCGATTCTTACCAAATACATGCGGGATTAATTTCGGTTCGATCATGCGGTTATTGCAATGTCAACAACGTCAGTCGGGAGCCGTTAGATAACCATTTGCCAGACAGGAAATAAATAGAAGGCATAATTCTCTGTAATGTAATCTCAAATTGGGTTACAGCAGAACCTACGTGATTTAGTGAATAAGCAAAAGAACAATTAAGAAAACGCTTACTAATATTATGCTTAACAAAAAATTACTAACGTTCACCAAGCAGATTATTAAGTTTGAGAATAATGAATGTATTTTTGGTACGTCATTATATTTCGAAGGCAAAGATGATTTTTACAGGGTACAGCATAGTTAACGGGAAAATCTCATTAATATGCATAGATTTTACGGAACCATGAAATAATTGTTTATTAAATATACAACGGGTTGTGTAGGGTTTTGGAAGCTCAATGTATTATTAATGCCAGTTTGGGTACAGCTGTTTATGAGAAATAGTAATTTGCGAACAGTCTGACATCACCTCATGCACGCTTTTGACTTGTATTATCGAATTCTTTAATTATTTGAATTTCGCACACCTGTGTTTCACAATTTATCTGTCGATACCGATATTGAAACTACGAGCGGGAACAGTTTGACCTATTTTTTCTGAAATTTTCTCGGTTGGTAGAATGCCTCACAATTTCTGTAATTTTTAATTAAAAAATAACGTTGACATTTTACCAAAGCGCTTTCGATACAGCTATTCTTTTTATCGCGTAACGCTATCACACGGCAATGTTTTTCTTAATTTCTTATATTAATTTAAATTTGTGACAGGTTTAATTTAAGGTAATTCGTTATAAACCAGTATATCTGCATTAAGGTCAACTAATAATTTTATAAATCTCCACGGTCATAAAGTAGTTTAAATAAATTATATTAACATATTATATATATACGGTTAAAAGTAGAATTCCGTGATTACAAATCAATTGACAAAAAATAAATACTTCCGCGTATACTAGGAAATAAACATAACATATCTTTCGATAACAGTAACTGAAATTATAATGATTTAATTCGAATTATTGATAAGACAATGGACGTAGAGACAAGATCAATTTAATAAAAAAACAAACAAATTAAACTGAACCAACTTTATTGTTGCTGATTTAACATACACATCTATCTAATTATTATTTTCTAACCTTTTTCCTGAAGACTCATATTGATCCAATATTTTATTCTAACTAATTTACAAAATTGTTTAAACATATTTATTACCACGGAAATTGGCTAACAATAAGTATTGGTGATTAATAAAATAAAAAAGTTCTTAAAGTAAAAACGGATTACCTACAACAAGAATTCTCGCCAACGGAATCCAATATGGTTGCCAATATTGATCTCCTTTTTGATAACTCATGGGAACAATTCCTCAACGTGAAGTTTGATAAAAGGGATCTTTACCGTTTTGTGCCATTTCAATAGTAAAAATGTAGAAAACTGAAATACACGTAGACTGCTCTGAGGGCGATTCATTTATCTAATAGACGGATGAACAAGATTTATTAATATTATCTTGCGTTGTTTCATGTGAAAAAACCTTGAATATTCGCCTTTCAATTTACAGCTTTTTATAAAGATGAATCGAGCAGGTACCTTGCATTTTTTGCACTTTAGAATTCAGTGCTTGAATTCGGTTTGTACTCAAACTAAAAGTAAGAATGCATTTTAAATTTTCCACTCAATTTGTCGTATATCGTTTGTCTCACTGCACACTGTTCTAAAGAGATACATGATAACAATATAATATATATTTCACATTTCTGAACTTTATATACTTGCAAAAGCAAATTTGTAATAAGTATAGTTTAACAAAAGTTTGAACGTTAAATCAATTTCCAATTAGCCATTTATCCCGCAATTGAAAGAGTTCTACTCGCTATGCACGATTCAAAAATATGCAGAATTGAAACTGTAATTTCATGACATATCTATAATTAATCCTAGAACGGTGAGACAGAATTTCTGTACGTGTAATTACAATGTACGTAGCTGGCATTCCCGGTGACATCATCTCACCGTATTAGTCTTAATATTACTGTAGTATTATTATTTAGCTAATAGCAAAGTATATTAACTGTTATACAGTGATGACTGCTCGTTACATTAACGAATGTACAAACGAATGAAACCTTTCAACGCGTGAACGCCATCGCTCGCCACAGAAGGCGTTGCTTAGGGCTGATAGCATATTAGGTACCTTATGGTACTGAGACTGTGTTCGTGCGTTATTGAGAGTCTAGATACTCCTAGTTTATGTTTTCAACGAACCCGTAGTGTGCCAAGCGATAGTGTAACACAAAGTAGTTACAGAGGTGAAAATGGGGAAGAGCTTATTTCGAAACTAGTTGTAAGTAGTGTAGCACTCGAGAATGTTCAGGCCCATGTACTAAACTTCCCGCAGCCCTGTACGTAAGCTTATCATTTTTCCTTTGCTCTGCCTTGCCGCGATGTGGGAAAAATGTCCAGGTATTAAAGAGTTAATGGCGCAATTCAACTTAAATACTAAGAAAACCAAATGTAAAACGCCAGAAATTGAAGAAAAATCGTAAATATTATTTATTTTTCTTATAAAATAGTGAAATACATTTTTCCTGTGCTAGTAAGACATTATCACCACATAGAAGTCAATATGCTCCATGTTTCCACATGATATTTACATTGTTTCGTTCAAAAATGAAGAATTTCGTTTATTTAAGTTATAATTTTTTCATCAACCTTACCATAAATTATCGTTGTGAAATTTTTCTTTGATCTATCTTAGATATTTATTAGTACATTAAGGCATAATTCATAAACACATTAAAATTCTGACCTTTATCTTTTGTGCTCACGCTCGGAATATCTTTGAATATATGCAAGAACACACTCTGCACACATTTGTACACTCAGGTATGGGAAACGCAACAAACATACGATGGGTTACAGAAGACGTTCATTTCAATTAATTACAATCTCTCAAAGGTCAGTTTACAATATGATACTAAGCATACCTTAAGATTGATTAAAAATGATATGTCAATATGTATACGTATTATTACACAATACATACCTGACAATTTTCTGTGATAGAATTTCAGGGGGCATAACTAACACCTACTTACCAGAATAGGAGTCAACTTTGGAATATGTTCTTTATTATAAGCTGTCACTTAAAACACATATTTGTTTGCCATTTAATAATATAGATTATGAGGTATATCTAAGAAAATTTCTCTCGAAAATTATTAATAAATAAAAAAGTTATAGTTGTTTCCGTCGGAGTATCTTTGATTAGCTTTTTGGCAGTGGACAAAATTTTGAAGAAGTGGCTGATCTGAAATCAAATAACCAAGCAAATTTTAAATATATTAATTGATTTGAATACTAACGTGGCAAAATCAATCTTAATATAACAAAATGGCGACAATTTAAACTCAAACTTCAGAAATTCACAATTAGGTACCATCTTGAGTTTTTGGACGAAAAAAATTTTTAAAAATTAGAAAATGACAATCAAGTATGACAAATTCAAATAAATCCGTCTAGTGATTCTCGAGAAATTGTGTCCACAGATTTCAAAGACGTGGTATCGAGAGAAACGCGTTTAAGAATTCAGTCCGCACATTCCAGTGCATCGGAGTCGTTACACATATATGAATTATAATTTCGTTATTTTTGCGAATTTTATCTAAACATTTTGGGAAAGTTTCTTAGAAGTAGAAATTCAAGAAAATGCAAAAACGAAAAATCGAATTTCGTTGTGGGTGAGTAGGGGTAGCCCCTTAATTCATTGTATCTCGAGTCAAAAATAAATTCTGTTTCCAGATCAAAAGAACGAGATTAAACTTATTAGAATTTATAATGGTTCGGTTATTACAATTCCGTTTATGATGATCGATTGCATATTGCATCCTACTTCTCCCCCCCCCCCCCGCCCCATAAGTTTGGTTAGAATATAAATGCATCCCTACCAATTTTCATTTTATTTATTACTTCGTCCGTTTAGTACGACGTCATTCCTTTGTCCTGTAACGTGGCGTCACACGCCCGGCTTGGGCCCGCATTACATTAAGGGATAAATCTCGAGGGTCCGCCTCGAAGGGTCGCGCAATCGGGGCGGGAGGGGGCCCGGCTGCGGTGACGGCAGGACGGATCGGATGGCGAGGCAAAAAGCATAACAGCCTACGCCGATGAGGCCGCCGACCGCCTGATCGTCGGCATGCGATCTGGAAGGCAAAGTACCGCGGGGGGGGGGGGGGGTGTATTTTTATTTTGTCCACCCGCTAGACGATGGACGATGAGGGGGCAAGGAATTCCCGAGAAGCGGAAATTCCTTTGGCTAAATTCGGCGAACCGCTAACAATAGGATTCGGCTATCTTCGGATTTGCCGAATTCAATCTCTTTCCGGCAACGGGTAATTACGCACGTGTATAGATTTCGGGAGCCATACTGTTTTTTCCTGGCTTTTTCATTGACGACTCGGCATACTTACTTTTGTGGAACTCTGGTGAACTTGGCTTGTCTTTTTTTGGACTCGATTTTGGACTTTTTACGGGCACAAGGGACCGGGTGACTGTGCCGTGTGTGAGCTCGTTGTGCTAACGGAGGAACGGGACTTCGGTCGACCAGCGATGCCAACCGAAGCCGAGGACCCTTTACCCCGAATCGGCCTAATTGGTTTTCTTTTAGATTTCTTTTGGGATAACAAGCCGCTTCATTGGTGAGTACCGCCGAGAGCGGCTCTTCATACTGCACGTTTTCCCCTCGAAGAAGAGTCGGGGTAGTCGACTTCACGGAACTCGAGCGGAGGTCGGTGGTCCAGGCGTTCGGTAACCTTACCTGCGCAGATTTCCGCCAGGGAAGAAGTTCGCCCACCGAGCTTTGTAGGACAGCGAACTGCGTCGCGAGGGATTCGCAAACCGTTTGTAAGGCAGGCTAGAGACGGTGGGTAAGGTTGACCCAGTGGCCCTTACGGAGGGCCGCGATCGCTATTGGGAGTTATTGTACGCGTCGGGAGGGATTGTACTGATCCCGTTTTCCTGATTTGAATAAACGGACGTTCAAGCTTCAAACGAGGTTATCATTGGCGTACCCCGAAATGTTCGTTTCTCGTCGTCCCCACGTTTCCCTCTATCATTTCAGCTAGCTGAGGCTGAGCAGCCGGGAGACCGCGAGGAAGCGGCCAATTCTAGGCCTTTTTGGATTACTTTCTACATATTTCCGCCATCTCTCAGTCAACTGTCCAATCTCGCTTCGGAAAAAAGGTGATTTTTTAACATTGAAATTTCTGTCTTTAAACCTGTGGAACCACTTTTTACACATCAAGACACAGCATTTTCATTTAACAAAGATGAAACAAATCAGTTGCGTAGCCCCTGCAGCATTTTTCTTTAGTTGGAATACGAAAAGGAGGCAGTGCCTTAAACGTTGCTTCTTGAATGATATCGCTTTCATTACTGTTTCTTGATGTTATATCAGGAACACTGTCAACTATTATGCCTCATTTCAAAGCACTTTAAAGTTACCCTATGACAGGGAAAAAATTAAACTTTGAATAGGTGCCGCCATTTATTAAATTTCGAGGCCGAGAATTAATTTGTACACCTAACAGTCGGCTGTATAGCGTAATTAAAGTAGTATAGTAGAGTTTGGCTAAAGTCAAATCGATAGCCATATATAATTCGTTAAATTCAATTAAGAAATTTAAAAAGTATATTTAAAAATCTGCATTTAACGCTAACAAATAATAATTATTGCTATAAATAAATCATAATGCTCACTGATCGCGAAATCTGCATCGTTAATTTTTCCCTATTATTTACGGATGGAAAGAAGAGAACGCGAAAGAGAGAAAGAGACAGCTGCCGCATGCCTTTCGCTTAACAGTAATGTCTTTATAAGTTATAACGGGGTGCCCGGCTCGTCCCCGCTATAATTAATTTATCCACAGAGCCGCCAGGGAGCGCTAGAGGGCTTGGAATTTCCGAAAAACTAGGAGTTCCGATCGGGAATCGAACCCGATACCTTCGGACTGCCAAGTCGGGCACTTATCAGCGAACGATCGGCGAACCCACTGTCCGACCTGATAAGTCCTATTTATTTATTTTTCGGTCATTTCTAGGCGGATCTCCCCTCCAGCTCTGTAACGCCACGTTACAAAATATTGTATATGGTAAATGATATTTCTCTTTTTATCGCAAACGCCTTGGATATCAAGGTTTTCGCAAATATATTTTAAAGAATAGGTTAACTTGCTATTTTTTTCGAAAATTAGGACATCTGGCTAAACCGACTATTTCTCCCCTACCACCTCAATTTCGCCCAACATTAATAATATTAATATCTCCTTAGCTGAACGGCAAGCAAATTTTTGTTTTGAGCCAATAGACGCAGCGAATTAAGCTTTTTCAATTAGGCATTAAAGAATGTAGGATCAATAGGGTTGCATAATCCTACCATACTACTTCATTATCTTGTTATGTCAACCTGTGTCTAGGATTCTTGAATTAGTTTTCATAATTTTCGGCGCATACAAAAATTGTATAAAAGAAATCTACGTGATCACAATTTTTTCTTACTTTTAGATAATGGCATGAAAACACAACATATTTTGTTCACATCGCCTATAATAAGAGTTATGGATGATTTTTTAATTAGTGGACTTATGTATTCTCAAAAACAAAATTAATTTAATTGAAAAAAGAAGACATTCATTTTTAATTTCTTGAAGAGGTCACATAATAAAATAGACCAAACAATTGTCCTAATAATATTGTCCCGTCGAAACAATCCATCTCTTGTTCGTAGCTGTTACTAAACCTGTACTCTCAGACATTATATTTCAAAAAAAAGTGACAACGTGGTACAAGCGTTGACAGCAACGACAAAGATGTCAGAAACTTAGTGATCGGTAACAGAACAGCAGATTCTTTTTTTCCGACGCGAATGGGACATAAATTTAACCGAAAAGTAGTGCAACGTTTCCATCAGTCCTTTTTGGGTCGAATTTTCGTAATCGCGTCATTACTCACAACAGCCATTAATTTCATGACACGCATTAACTTCTATTAGTATTCAGTAAAAGTACGACCAACTGCATATACATATGAATAATAAGTTCTATGCATATGAAAATTTCGACTGTCTCTACTCTAATTCCTCACGTCAACAGCTGTCAAATTAAGGCGCCAGAGAAATCGTAATCTCCCCAAGAAATGTCCAGACGAAGAAGTGTCAGGACGAAAACATGACAGGACGAAGAAGTGTCCGGACGAAGAAATGACCGGACGAAGAAGTGTCCGGACGACGAAGTGTCGGACAAAGAAGTGCTGGACGAAGAAGAGTCGGAAGGGGAAACGGTGGACGATGAACTGTCGTGATGCCAAAGAATATACCTCTGTATAGCAATTATACTGATGTATCAATAAACATAGAGGGTCGGTATAGAGTTGCGCCAATAATGAGTCACAGGTTTCTATGTAATTATTGGCTAGCAAATTTTGCGACATCAATTTCTCGTAGAAGTTCACAATGAAGAGATCTTATCCAAATTAATTTAGATAATTAATGGTATATAATTACATACCATAGCCCACACCATGCAATCCTTTTCAATCCAACCATTGTTAATGGCAACGCTTCAATAAAGCCTTTCAAAACTTCAATTGAGAATTACAATATCTGTTACGTATATTCCGTATTATTAACACGTTTCGTGCCGGATCGATTTTTGGTTACTTTCCGCCCGGGGCATATAAACCCCAGGCGAAACAGAACGTGTTCAATTTTTCCCATGGATTTTTAAGTCAACATCAACTGATATTCATAATTATCAAGAGAAAGTAAATCGTACGAAAAATTCTCCGAATTAGCAATATTTTATAATTTTTTGATGTTTATGATGACGTTCAAGATAGCGGATCAAAATGTTTTCAATCCTTCGATATATGTAAAACTGGATTCATAAAGTTTTAGGGCTATATTAAAAAAAAGTGATGTGATTTGTTTCAATTTTTTCATACTACTAATGAAAGATTACACAGCGTTGACGAGTTTCAGGAAAAGCGTTACTGAAAATTCGGAATCAAAAATATTAAGTAATTGAATTCAATGACATCAAAAATTTTATGAAACTGACTCTCACGTAAATTGCAGTATCTGTTATGAAAATAAAAAAATCGTATCGCTTTTTGTAACATGGCCCGCCATATTAGATCCGTCATTTCGAATATTAAAATGTTAAGGTTATATTCAAATTCAGCGATCTTTAAAACCTCAGTATACTAATTTTTATGAAAATTGGGTGAATAGTTTCCAAAATTAAAAAAAGAATGTTATGGTGCTTATAATTGCCACCCATCCCAATAGGGTTTCGTCCCAAAAGTTCGAATGCTATTAATTTTTCTATGAATCATCATCAATTTTTAAACAGATTCAAAACAATCGTCTAACTAACCCAAAACAAACTGATGTCTTATATATTTCGAAAAGAATGTCCTTTTCCATATGAGATCTCGAGATATAATTATCTTGCGTTTTTAAAAAACTATAAGTATGCAAGGGTGTTGGATTGTTTAGTCCCTCTTATACCAAGAATTATTCCATGATGGTTTGTAGGTCAAAAATGAATCGACGCTGAGTGTTAGCATAAACATAGATTTCATAGGAATAACATAGGGCTGCTCTTTATCTTTGAGGGACAGGATCTTTTGGTCTTTGTACCAGAGGTCAGTCTCCCGTAGAGAGTGTAAGAGTATAGATGATCTTCCTTGATGTAATATTAATAAAAGTTATAATATATAGAACTGTATATTTTACATTCTTTTAATTACACCCATTTTCCAATAAAGGGAAATTGAAAAGTTTGGATACAATTTCGTGAATTGTTCATTATAGTATTAAAAAATAAGATTTTATAACAGTTACGGTAGTAATAAAAAATAATGGTCGTAGAAAGCAGACATTTTTAAAAATATATTCCAATCTCACTCTTCGCTGATCGCGAAAATCAGCAAGTCTATTGAAAGAGCCTATAATACAATAGCTATGAATTATGCATAGACACGTGCACAAAAGTATGCACAAAGCCATGCATCAGAGTTTACATAAGAATATTGAAGTATCGTCCCTTTTCTCATGATTAAAATCAGATTGGATACTAAGGAAATTGCTTCCAGGATTATAACAATTTATATCTACGCAGTGTTTTGCTATATAGTGCACTACAAGATTTTTAACGTTTTTAAATTCTGCAATTAACTCTCTGGTCTGCAGCATTGTTCATCGCCACATGGAAGTAGACCCGGGTCACCAGTGACCCAGAAATTTATATCCTGTATAAGGATCATTCAAATGTGTTATTTTTATATTATATATAGCAAAACGAAATAGTCAGAATGTCCACTAAAAGGATATGTATGTTAGAACATGATATATTTATTCTTAGAAAGCCATTAGGAAAAGAATACAAGAAGACGCACAATATAACTTTTTTGGGTTTTTTAACGATATCTCTGTTATTTTTCATGCAACTAAAAAAATTGGTATGTTTCTTAATCTGGAGACTTTTCTCTACATGACTACGTAAATCGTTTTCATGAGCTTTCGAAAAAGTATATTTCTATTAGAGTATGAAACAAGGCTTTGACGAAAATCGAAGAAATTATATTTTTGACTGATATTATATTTCTCTTAGACTGAGTTTTTTTAAACATATAATGGGTGTAATAGAAATTTTGATGTGTAAGGTTTAAAAGTACAATCCGTAAAAAAAAATTAACAGTTAAAATATATTTTAATAAACGAAAATGGTAAAGAGAACGAAATAAACGCGTTTTCTTATAAGATTTATATGCATTTATTGATTAGAAATTCTATAAAACTTGAAAAAGTAATAGTAGAAATATAAAAATTTCAAACCAATCAAAGATTAAACTAACCCTTAGAACAATTAACAATGAAACAGTGATTATGATACGTATATCGGCACCATACGACCTATTGAAATTTCAATTTATTTTCTACACTTGGGTCATAGGTGACCCGAAAAAGTAGTTTTGTGCGCGTCATTCCTAAGTCAAGGCCCAACTATGGACGCCATTATACCAATTAGGAGGGCCCTATTTTTCCTCTAATTTTCAGTATAGTGCCTTCTTCCCTTAAAACTATCTCTCAGCGGGAATGCTACTTATAGAGTACGCTTGGGTTACTGGTGACCCAGATGCAGACCAGAAAGTTAAATGGGCAGCTAACAACGATTTACGTACATAATACAATGGAATGAAATCGGACAATTCATATATAGAAACGTGATTATGAGAGACATAATTGAAAAAGTATCAGTGCATACTTTCCGCTATCAAAGGTTACCTAGCAAACACAATATATTGTATATAACGCACAGTTGCAATGAGACTTTAATTGAGACTTGAAGTTTACTTTATATAAATAAGAGACAGATTGCAACTGACATCTGCACTAAATGTAATATTGTGTTTATTAGATACTTATGCTGATTCAAATAAGTAAAGCATAAGTTATGAGCAACAAAGTACATTTGTGTGTCGCGTGCCTTAAGGCCCAAAGGGCCCCGTGATTGGTGCATTCGGGCTAGAGCGCTGGAGGCAGAGTATAGTTGAAAAGCAAGTAGTGGGGAGCCGCCGCCTCACGACAGTTTGCTCAAGGAGCGTGTCAGAAAGTGTGTTGCTGAACATAAGTGTGTAATAATCGGTACTTTTTTTTGGGAACAATGGATTCATCGAAGTTGCAGTGATGTGAGATTGTGGGATGTAAAAACTTTACGAAATAAACTTAGAATTTGAAGATGTATACAGTACTATTCCTATGGCATCAAGATACAGTAAAAGTGCTGCATTAATCGTTAATATACGGCTGATCAAAATGTAGACTGGAAAATTAAATTTTTCGTGTGTCATATAATAAATCACGTCGTTGCGTGGATTCTATGATATTATTTATGATATTAATACCGAAATCTGTAAGGAGAAGGAATACGAAGTGAGAAGTTTCAAGGGTGAATTATTACGTCACATCTCGAAAGATCAACAATGGAAACCAAGAAAGGCAGTGAATTCTCAAATAAGAAAGCAATAGGAATAAGGGTTGAGGCAAATGTTGAAAATTTAAGTATGCACATAGGTAGCGTGGTAATCGACGATCAACATACGTTAAAAGTATTTTCTTTGCCGAATAATGAAGTGACACCGACATCAAAGGACTCCACAGAAAATGTGACGAAAGATTTTCCACAGATCTTAACGAACCCTCACCTTGTCGATCCTTTGGTCAACTTTTCCGGCAAAAGTCATAATTCTCTAAAGGACTCTCTTAATCAACAAAACTTTAATATTGTGCAGAAAGATTTTGATAGAGCACCGCAGAAACCTAGTTCTCTTAAAAGTTCCTCAAAGAATAACTTCCTTTGTCGAGAACAAGTTATACATAACAAGAAAAGCTACCTAGAAGAGCAATGGGAAAAAATTTTGAATCGGACGCAGATGGATGGCGAATTAACCATATCCTATTTCTTTGACAAATTAGCCCTATGTCAAACTGTTAATCTTGATTTTGAAGAGACAAGAAAACAGATTCTCTTTGGACTAACATCTAATCTTGTGTTTATTCAGACGATATCAAAATCACATAATAATGAACAGGTTCTTCTTTATGATATTTTGAAAACGGAAGAATTAATCTCAGAAAGAATGCGGATACGTAATCGGCAGTATAGATTTACGAATAACGAATCCTGCAGTAAAAAGACGTTGCATTTTCAAAAGGATAACGTATCACTTAAACAGGAGAGCTGCGACGAAAAGAAGAAAAAGGGTAAAGTATGTTTTCGATGTGGAGGTACGGGACATTTTGCAGAAGAGTGTCAAAATCAACGACGTATCATTTGTTACCGGTGCCAAGAAGAAGGGCATGTAGCATCCGGATGTTCAATTAAGAACAAGCATACTAAGAAAAAGCGAGAAGACATTAAACAAGAGTAATAGAGGGCATGACCGAAAAAAATTCAGAAGTATCGGAGAGATTGCGTGAAATAAAAAACAGTTGCCATCGGTTACCGACCTGGTGTTTCGCGGAAAGGTGGAAACAAATGGCATGTTTGATGAGAAAATGGTTGAAAAGATCATTTCGAAAATAACCGAATAGTATCGATTAACGATTGCGGTTCCCTTAGCAATAACAAGAAATTTACGGATATTTCGTATGTAATGAAAACGTTATAAATTCGTGATAGCGCAGTGCACGTTTACTTATAATATCGGGAAAGGAGTAAAACATATAATTATTAACAATTGTTCAAATAATAGGTAATAAAAAATGTAATAAAGTAGCTGACTGTCTAACAATAACATCACTTGACAATATTCTCATAGACATTACACGCGGATGATATCTAAAGTTACAAAAGCATTTTGATTGAATCGCTATTGCAAATTGCGCAAATCTACGTACAATTTTTGATATTATATTTTACACCAATTTTTGCTTCGTTTACCGTTGCCTCACGAGTTCTGTTGCATAATACATTGAGTGAAGCAAATATCGATTATTGTAAACTCGATTGAAAAGTAGTTACAAAGCGTATAACTTTATCATATATTTTTTCATAAGAACTGTAGGAGGTAGTATATGTTTACCTATATAGATATAAATATATGATTCATGCATGCTTACATGAAAAATGTAATTCACATCACTGCAAGGATAGTGTTCCTGCTTGAATCACGCAATAATTATAAGCATTCACATTTTTAGAAAATCAGGATCTCTTTTGTTTGTTTTTTTAACAGCGACAGGATATGTATGTGCTATTTGTATTCGACTGTATTATGTATTCGTTTAAAACTTTTGAAGAATATATTTATTCGTAATTTTTTTATAATTTAAAGTTAAATAGCTTCATGTTAAACGTCTGCAGATCAAATTACGTGAAAAGTAATTGTTGGAATCAGTTTAAAAAAATTATCAATGCATACTGTTAAATACAAATTTTCGTGGATAAAACAAATTTTTTACACACCCAATTTTCATCATGACGCAGTTATCGGAAAAAAAATTTATATTTGTGGATTTGCAGATTACTACTGAAACTTAGTTAGTTAGTAACTCGTTAGTTATGTTTGCGTTTGTTTTTTGTAAAATTACACTGTTTTTGCGCATTTTACGTTTTTAATAATTACTATCGTAATTTTTACGTACGTTTGGTTGCACATGGAACTTATATGATATTCGATTTCTTGTTTTTGACTTTCAAAAAGTTTATTTAACGCGTACTTACTCAAATTCTGTTTAATAAAACTATTTAAATATATTTTGTTTGGAATTTTTAATTTGAATTGTTCGAACAGGTTGGAATCAAATCAGTGCTAAAATTTATTACTCGTTTTTGTAAAGTTTTATGCATTAAATAACATTGAATTTCATGTGTGTTACATCATGTGTCCTTAATTCGGGGAAACATTATTACTGATGCATTTGCAAAAAGCATGAACTAATTAATGTTAATTTACGTTTTCGTTGAGTTTTCTTCCAAGAAAATTCCGTAATTATTCAACATTTTTAATGCAGCACTGCTTATTCTGTTTTTCGAAAAAATCTCTATAAATATACTGTCTAGATATTTTATAGTGCTAACCGTTTAAAAATTACAGTCGGTTGAGCGAGAAATTTCTTCGTAAAAAAATCTGCCTAATTATTATTAATACACTATCAAATATCTACATGGTGAATCCGTAGAGAATTATTTAAAAAACAACGAGCCACGAAAAAATTGAACAAAATTCGCAGAAATTGCCATTAATCAGGTAATATTGTAACTTTATCGCAATGAATGGTGTTCTAGGTTATTAAGAGCATGTATTATAATATATAGCATGCGATCAATTCATCCATAAAACTTTGTAAAACCAATAAAAAATATTTAGCATTGGCTTGATTAGCGTAAATCGCTCCAACATCCTTAACTGACTAGGAATGTAGACATTACTTGTGCCAATATTAAAAAAGATGATTTTCTCAGTCATTTATACTACCGACGGAACAAATAAGTCAAAGTGAGGTCGGTTTTATTCCATTATATACTGACCCTTCATCAATTTTCATTAAGAAACTTATCATAAACTTTCATTAACATTAACAAGAAGGTATACAAACATTATGTATTCGTAGACTTTTAACATTGTGATATTATATCTATTTGTTTTGTCAAGTGCACGTGTTTTTCCCAAGTATCTCTTACGTTTTTATTTCTAGGATGATGAAAGAGTATGATTTATCGCAAGCTCGAAGAAAAGAGGAATACCACAGGGGTTTAGAGATGATTGGTTCGACAGCCGACAAACATATCGCTCAGCTTCGTATCTTGTTCGAAAAAGATCTTAGGAAGGTGTGTATACATGGGTAATCATAAATTTTAGATCTGCACGATTTCCCCAAAGTCAGTGAAGTATGACGCACAATTTACTTTCCATAAAAACCCGCGATTCCACATGTTTCGTGTACTGAGACACTAGAGGAATTTAAAAAGAAAATATTAAAAAACATTTTGCTGAATTTTTCAATGATACATTATCAAGAATTAGATATTTTAAAAAGTTTCTGGCTTTCTGGGCGTGCCATTCACGACATTTATGCCAGGCGATTCAAAATTTTTTAAGTTCTTGTATTTCACATAACCCAAAAAGTTTTCTTGTGCATAAATATCAATTTCTCAACAACCTACTTTTTCATTTAAAAAAATGTGCGTACGAGTCAAGTGTAATTATTACAAATTTCTCCTTTATTTGAATGTAATCCAGCGAGAGCAATATAAACAATAATACGGTAAAGGGTATGTTAAATAATAAAATCTTTGTATCTATTTTCTAAATCTAGTGCGCGTAATATCACAAAATGGCTAATAATCTATATGATTTCGTACAAGGTATTGAAAATTATTTGATTCTTCAACTATTCACATATGTCAAACACACGCCACATCCAGGTTTATTGAGCTTCGATGTATGTACGTAAATCCAGGTGGCCTCTTAATTCCATTCATTCTAGAACAGTAATTGTTGTATCGATATATCACGTGAATATACGATTTTGATGGATGAGCCAATTTAATAAACGGGCGAGGTACACCTGTCATCATCGAACATTACACTGTAGATTGGATTCCCTTTTTAATTATAATCTCTGTCCCTTTTTCCAATAAGGCACATAACTCTATGATTATTGAACTTTTCACCCTAGTTAAAACTTTTTTCAAACTTTTCGTCAAACGGGTGTTAGTTTCAAAAGACGTTTCTACGAGCAAATGAGAACTTTAGGACTTACATTCTTTCATGACGATGCGAAGATGTTCCGATAGGAACTTTTAGTATCACCCTGTTTCGTTTTGAGGCTACCTTGCAGGCAGAATCTATGGAAGGACTGCTGAGAATCTGTCGCAAAAATGATGAGACTATGGAATATCGAATTTTCGAGTTAACTAATCTGCTCGAAACTTTAGGACATTTTGATCTCGACGTGGCTTCTTTATGTCAATGTCTCTCAGACGGTAGGTCTGTATATCATTATGACGTTATAGTGTTCTTAAACCACTCAATCGTTTCAGCATTGAAAAGCTTAATAGGAACCAGTGTCGTTTTTCGTGAGAAGATGGAGGTATTAAAAAGGTTGTCGTGCCAAGTCGATCGAAAAATTACTGAAAACTCATCCTTGGATACTATACGTACACAAAATCATATTTTGCGGGAAATCATAAAAAAGCTCAAGAGACAGGCAAGTATCTCAATTCATTATCACTAAACATATCGAACATTTTTTATAAACCTATTATTGGCTTTAAAACGTTCAAATGAATGGTCGATGGTACGTTTAGTGTTAAGAATATATGATTAATATAACACTTAATTGAAATCTGTACAAATACTATAATTTTATGTACCGTTAACTATATAATATTAAAGCCAGTATTAATTGCATATCTACAAAGTTGCCTTTCACTCTGTAGAATTGTACTATCGTATACAATAGAAAGTACATAAAATACTTGTAATTTGAAACGTGATAACGCATTCACGGTTCGAATATATAAACTATCACACAATTATTTACACTCTACGTTATAGTTATGTATATATATTTTATGCGTGTAAATTTTTAGCCAATAATCAAATCTAGTAGATAGTCTAATATTAACATTGTCCATGTTTCCATTCATGAACTGTACATATTCATATTGGAAAACTGTAGATATAAGTAATCTCGACACACGTTTTCTTGGAATTTTCTATAGGCGAAGTTAGGTAAATATTTAAATAAAAATATTAGACATAGTTTAGCATATCAAAAGTTATGTTTATATTATTTGTGTAATTCTATTTTCAAAATTTCTATGAAAAATAAGAACAATAATATATGAAATTGTGTTACCTCGGAAAGTTTTAAGTTTGCACCAAGGTGCTGTTGAGTTTCCCAGTTTGTTTAATTGTTTGCTTGAGAATATTTAGGAATAAATGTACAAAGTTTGTTTCCTTGCAATAGAACATTGTCATTTGTAAGCCCGTCAAAACTATTTTATTTTGTATTTCAAACTTTTAGAGCGTATTTACACGTGGAAGAGTTAAACGTAGATTTTGTAGACCAAACATTTTATTTTCACTATCGCCAATTCATCGATTTAGAAACCTTTTACCAAAACCCTATGTCTTATCGAAGCATGCCTGGAAAAAATGGAGTCTCGTTTTACAACTTGGGTGAAAAAAACAGGCCGTAAATCTTAGATTTTGTCATTCCCATCCACATCATAAGTTAAGGAGTTTCTCGATGTTCACAGTAACTTATTATTGATTTATGTTTTCAGCACTAAATTCGAGAAATATCTTCCACTAAATTTCACAAAGTCATATTAGCTATTTTTTTACTGAATGATGTATTATCCTCATTAGGATTTCAAATATAACAGACAGGGATTACTGTATGTAACGAATTATAAATAAAGAAGAAAGATTAATATCGGTGTAATAAATCTCACGGTTGAAATACGAGGAGCGAACGTTATGCCTGATTAAAATTTATGTAAGGAATACTAATTATTATCCTAGATGGGTAGTTTAAAAGCAGTTCTAGTAGAATATATTGATTTATGAAAACGCATGCAATTATTGTACATGTAAGCCGCATTTTAAAAAAAGTCTTCATACCTATGTTTATTAAATGAAAAATTACTTTAACGGTCCTGAAAATGTCAATTTTATGGATCATTAAATTATTACAAACAATTGGTCATCGTGTTTTATAATCTTATAAAAATATTTAATGTTCTTCTCCCTGTTCATAGAGGTGCTTCTAATGTGTAAACCATAGAACTTGTCGCAGGCAATACGTGCCAACGTGTATTGTAGAACGAATCAATACAGTAGTCCGTTAAGCGCAGTGTATCTGCACATATGCGCGCATAACGACATGTACGTTTGCGAAATTATAAGTTCACGTGATTTGCATATAAATTATTTGATAAAGAAAATGGTACATAAATGGTATATTGTAATGCTAACAATAAGTGATGCTTAAGTTATATTTAGAAGGATAATGATTCATAACGTTGCATGAAACAAATCATATCCTATGTATGTTAAAGGTCGATGCTATTATGATTATTTTATAATCAAGAAAAGACTCGTGAACTTTATACCTCCTAGTTTCGTTAGTCTTCTATTTAACTTATTCATTAGTTTTATGAATCAACCTTTCATATATTAAAATGCTTTTTCTTACTTGATTGTAGCTGTGCGCTGCAAATATTCCAAGAGATTTTCAGAGGGAAGAAGCTGAAAGAGAATTCAAGACGTCGGAAAGCTTTATTAGAAAAATAAACGAAAAGCACAATGTAGACCTTAAGTCTGCCAAAGATATGAATCATGACTCGAATACGGGATTCGCACCCGAAACACAGAATTCGAAAAGAATTTTAGTTACAAAATTTGAAGAACAAACGGAAATGAAAAATACAGAAACCATAAAGTTAGCTTGTTCTAATAAAGATCAGAGATCAAATAATTTACATGAGAACGAGGTTGAAAATATTGAGAGTGACGCTCTATTTAAGAAAAACGACAAATCAGAATGTTTCGGCATCGAGTTAATAAACTCCCACTTAAACGGAATTCAATTTAAAGAATACATAATACGTCTTTCGAAAAATCATGAAATAAGAATCAAGCATTGCCTAACACAACTTGTAGAATTCAATCCGATTAAAGTGGAATTTGTTGAAAGTGAAGAGGAATATCAGGAAGCTTCACTTGACAGAATGATTATTTATGTAAGAAATATTGAGCAAATTGTACGCGTTAAAACAAACGGAATCAATTGTGCAACTCAAACAACCAAAATAAAAATCTCACATCATTCTACGCAAACTACAATCACGGGACTGAGCAATTTATCACGCATAAATGTTGGTTTCTTTGTAAGTATAAAATCTCAATTTCAGCGTTCCCATTTTTATGTAAACTTTAAATGTACTTTTCATGAACAGATGTTAAACTCCGAGAGACGTGCTATTGAACGTTGTCTTTGCAATTTAGAAGCCGCTGTAAGCGAAATGCAACCGAATGTGATTGACCAGGCACGGTTATTAATTGATAAGTAACGCATATTCCTTAGCAATGAGAAGTGCCTTAAATAAATTCGTTTATCGCGTGACTGGATTTAATTTCTTCTATCGTGAAAGTTAACAAAATATTATTTGTAACGTATAAAAAATGAAATACTGTATAAAAGAAAGTGTTTTGCTTTACTTGAAGAAAACATTACAATGTTGCTGTAAGGTAAAAAAAAAGTGCTTGCGATTATGGAAAGGTATTACTCATTATTGTTGTTCATTGTTAGAAACATTATCTCGTTATCTAATTAATCTTACATAATATTTTCACACGTATGCGTGTACATACATGTATGCATACATACACACATACATGCATACAACATATATACACATATACAAGTTATACATAATCGTATATATTAATCGTACTTAATCTCGTAGTAATAACCGCCAGTGCTATACAGATAGATATTAATGTACACTTGTGAAACGCACTAGTTTGTACCTGCTACGAATTTTTACGTGAAAACTTGAAAAAAGATCATTTGCATAGCGAACGTCGAAAGTCCGAATAAGACTATCGTGCTCTGTGGAATCGAATGTAAAAATTGGTAACATCGCGCCAATTCCCTAAGTGACAAGTCAGTGGAATATTCTTATAATGGATGTGCACATGCTTCACGTATACGACTCGCGCTTCATGCATGCAAGCGTACGCGCATAACATAATATATACGGAATACTTTTGTCATATTCGCAATAAAAGCATGGATTTTCAGGAAATGATGTAACAACTTTTTATCTCACCAACACCTCCCGTTACTTTCTCAATTTACTAAACGCACGCAGTCATACGTTTTAGATTTTGCAATGCTCTAGAAGCTTTAATGAATGACATAAAAATATGGATTATATTAAATAGATAAATGATTTCCAAATGGAATCAAAGAAACTTCTTTTATCGAAAATAAAATGCGGTTTAGTAATTTTAGAATAAATTATGTTTTCGCTTAGGTTCTCTAGATTTCGTCAGGACTGAGTATTCACTCTGTGCACAATAAATAATCTTGTATCTTATATCATCTATAGTAAATGTATGCTTTGTTCGCATGTGATTTTCTTTTACGTGCCTCAAACGCCACAGAAAATACTCAGTGACAGGCTTCCACTAAAGCAAAGAAGAAATAAGAATGAACGAAAAAAAAATTGATGATGAACAAGGACAGCTCTTCATTTAGATAATATTTCATACAATAACCAATTTTCTTCAAAGAAAATTCAAAAATTGAGAAAAATAATAAAATTATATTTTCAAAAATGTCAAAAGTGTAAAAGGAATGTTGGGCTATGACGATCCATGCAATTGGCCTGCTTCGTTCTTCCGTTTTCCTTCTTGATTTCAGCTATTTTTTGTAAATGTCCAAACGTCAAACATTACATAACGGCGTATGTATGTCTCTGCATTTTTTTAAATATCCCTTTAAATTTAATTGGAGATGCCTCGTGGAACCGTCGCGGACATACTAAGGGGAAAATCAGACTCTGTTTAGTTAGAATTTATCTCTTTTGCTTTTTATGCCTATGTGAGAATGTTCGGTTGTGGTCGATACAGGGGGCCTGGCACTAGGAGCTTGCATTTCTAGTTATGCTTTGGACAACACGTTGTCCCCACCATGCTTCCAAATTGAATGGTTCAAAATCTGCAGCATAAAGACGTTGAATGTTTAAAATCTCATATTAAATAATGAAATATGCATTGGTTCCCTTAAAAAATAAAAAATAATTAATATTATATTATCCATGAAATTTCTGAACATACCAATGATTATTAATTACTTTAAGGTTATCTTGATTGATATGACTTATCAATTATTATCTTCTATATTCAATGCTTATTGAAAATTTTATCTCCAAGAGACAAATGCATGTTATCGATTGATATGTTTGATAGGAATAATTACAAAAATTATAGGTACCTTTAAGTTGTGGATTTGGCTCACGTTCTTGATAGTATGTAACTGATGCTCCATTTCTATAATTCGAGGAGTTACCATGCTGTTGATTGTGGCACATATCCAACTCTCTGGACACAGAATTCCAAGCTATAATTAGATGAAAACCGCTAATTAGATTCCATTGTTTGTAGTATAGAATAATCAGTAAATGCATATAATCTTACATTCGCAAATGTACTTAATCAAATCGAAATGTTGGGCCGATGATTCAGGCTGAAGTCTAGCAGGAATGGAGGATGGCCTCTTTCCATTCATCGCCGTCATTTGTGATCTCCCACTATAAATATCATAATATGTATTCATTAATCAAGAAAAAAATAAGATTGAATGCATTGAAATAATTTTATTATCCTTGTGAACACAATTATATTAAGTTGTTAAAAAAGTTCTAATAAAATAGAAAGAATTTTAAGTTACGTGAAACACACATTTACAAACTGATATCAACATAAAAACAATAGAGAAATAAATTTTATCTACATATGGCAAGATAAAGTATTTTACGGTCACTTTTCGAACAGAAACAGTTGATCGAATTAACTAAAATCTCTATTCTAATTCTTGGTACAGTGACATATACTTAATGTTTTCAAGATTTCTGAAAGACAGATTTAAAACTTGATAATATTTTAAACAAAGATCCAAAGGAAACCTTTCAAGCTACACGCCATTCTGACAAGAAACGTCAGTGATAAAAATGGCGGCCGTTTCGATGTGACATTTCAGCGAGGGAACTCATTTCATGTGATTTTCTATGTATTTCATTATCTTAGACATGCAGAATATTAAAAAAATCGTAATAAATAGAATTAAAGTTATATTGCTCTATAACTGTCAGCGATCTTTTTGCAGTCTCTAAGAGATGAAAGAGAAGTATGATTTGATACCTCATTTTTCTATTTTGACACTTTTTCCAATGATTCTTGGTTACCCTTCACAGATCTCCCGATGGAAGTTGTTTCTGGCCACTAAAACTTTACGTGCACGCACTTTAACCAAAATTAATTGGATGACGCGTTTATTTAACACAACCGCAGCCACCTTTTCCGTAGTGGCGCGTGTCAACAATCACTGAATCACACTGAATGCTGGGAAGACTTATTTCAGAGTCAGGCAGCTCGGCTATTTGGTTGATGGTACTGCCACCTACAGATGTTTGAAGGTAGCGTCACTTGATATCATTTGTTACGCCGGAAACTGACTACCTTGAAGTCCCTCGCTGATTGGCCGTTCAGGACCGTTAGTCAGGGTCGCTGCTGTATTGGCTATAGAAATAAAGCGCAATGGGACCGGGAAATTTGAAATGATATAAAAACGAGAATTTTCTCTTTTACCTATTTCTACTCTTTAATGATACGCGAAAAAATTAATTAATACAACAAAGGAGTTAATCTATATTGGATTAGAATAAAGTATATATTACACTAATGTGCGGACAAGAAAAACACTGACTATGCGCGTATTGGATCATAAAACAGACTGGAGCAGTGTCGTGAGTATATAAGTTCACTCTTACGAACCTCAATCAGCACTGCCTGAAGGGGAAGGGCCTTGAAGCTTCGTGAGTCGTTTTCTTGTTGCGGGGAATTTTTTAGGGGAAAAGGTGAAAAACGTGGAAAAATTTCTTGAGATATTCCCGCACAAAAACAAGTCAGCGGAAGGGTTTACTTGGTTGCCAAATGTGGTTGACAAAAAGGAGGCCCCGCTAGCTCATGCCTTGAGTCTTATTGCGAGGGATCTCCAAAAGTGTTTTCTTTATTTATGGCTACATACAAAGGAAAGGATCTTTAGTACAAAAGGAGAAGATAAACAAAGTATTAGGATGCCGATGTTATAAGGCAACTGGGGTCTTATATCTTACGTATAAGTAAGGGCAATAACTCTGGCTGTGTATAACTTCGAAAATTAAGAGTTACTATGAATTGCGCCTTGAATTTCGCGGTATCAAATAAAGAAGCAAGGAGCTCTACCATACCGAGCAACTGAGAGGCAATAGTGACGGCGCGTAGTCGAACTGAGTTCGTCACACATTTTCAAATAATTTAAATACTATTTATAAATATATAAGTATCACGTTTACGTACAGAGCAGTAATACTTATTAAAATTATTAAACGGGGATAAATAGTATTATATTGTAAAGGATTTTTAATAAAAAAAATAATGAAAATAATCATATATACATTATATATTTACACTATGCTCTGGTTTTCGCATATTATTTTTTATTTACTTTAATGCGCTAGACGCTATCACACGAAGGTGCTAGATTTTTACAAAAATACGTCTCGTGCTCAGAAAATATTAAGTATTTATAAGAATGAACTAAAAAGCCGTGAAACTAATTAATAATGAATATAACATTAATTTTTCTGCTCAGTATATTCAGAAATAATCGATATTTTTAACAATACAATTTCAAAAGCGGCCAAATATACATCATGCGAGAAATAATTTATGAAAGTCTTTTAAGCGATATTTATAAATAAGGTTGATGTTTGTTACACAGCAAGTATAATATAGCAAGGAATAAATGTACATCATTTTGATCTTTCGTATAATATAAATTATAATTATTTTATATTATTGGGATACTTTGTGTGATATGAAGTTATTCCGTCATAATTATCTGATATTAATTAAAATTGGCACAATAAATATAATGAGCAAGATACAATACAGCTTAGTGCATAGAATTTCTAACAGTTGGATAGTAATTGCTTAAATGCTTTATTGCTCTTTAGCTAAAGTTACATAAACGTGATATAAGCATCTACTGTGAGAATCTGCAAAATTCTGAAAATTTGGAATATTAATCGTAGATATAGTATTGTCCTTTTACACATAAGAGCTGTATTCAACCAATAGGACTTGGTTCCTACGACGATTTGCAGACAGATGAAAAAATACATGCTGATACATATATTTTCAACAAATTTTAGATGCGTATGTGCATATTTTAGGAGTTGTTCAAAGTAAAATAAAACTAAGAATTATCATCTGTCGGACATTAATGTCGTGCGGTTTATTGGTTTGTATTCAAAATCACATCTGATTTCAATAAATTTACACGCTAGGGCTAGGATATGTTATTACGTCGCTATCTATAATTGTAATTACAAACGATTCATTTTTAAATGGGTTTCTAAAAACTTTTTTCGTAATAGATGAAATTCCATATCTTTTTAAAGACAAATGAATTTTACAATCCGTTTAAAATGAATTTGAATTAAATAAATGTTAATATTGCCGAAGTATTGATACTACGTAATATGATATGTATAACAATGGAGATTCGAATACGTAAAACCATAAATTAAATAAGTTAACTATATTTTGTTTTTGAATTATAATACAAATTAATATTTGCAGTGCTTTGTATAAATAATTATTTTGTTGTATATGAAGCTCCCATTACGAAATGGTTAGCACTCTGGACTTTGAATTTAACGATCCGAGTTCGAATCTCGATAAGACCTAATTTGTTTTTAAACTCGCTCATAGTCGATCCCCTTATCCAAGATGCTAAGTACATTATTTTACTTTTCTATTATACGTATGAGTAAAATAGAAACTTATACTATCATGCATATACTTTAATTTTCATACAGTGAAAGATCGCATGAGTAGCATTTCTCGAAAAGCATATAAATAGAATAAAAATAAGGTAAGTCTTCTGGTACATTTACTTTTTCTGGAAATCTAACATTATTGTTGCTTTTTTTTATACCTGAAAAATTCAAACATAAACACACCTTACTTATGTTGACAATAAAAGTAACTACTACGCCTACATAGAAATATATTTCTATGAAACTAGATTAAATCTATTAAATTTAGCTTTACACGTCATATATATTTTAGAGTTATTACATTTTGAATTTGCTATGTGAGCAAGGTATACATATATGAAATACATGCATGCGTGAATGCAATGCATGGAATGGATTAAACTATAAACATAATAAAATCGTTTTACATATAACACATGATACATGAAATAACTAATGTTGCGGTAAATGAAACAATTGCAACGCATGTATGGTCAATTAATCTTGTAGCATGTAACTTCTTATGTTCATATAAATCCAATTTCCTCGCATATAAAATATTCAACATGTTTAATCAGATTACTGCGGCAAGTTCTATTTTCATTGAGTTTCTTCAATCATTCTGGAATAAGTATGAATATTTATAAGTTTTTACCTTTTTCACAGACTGAGCAGAATGTTAAAAATATATCTGTGTACCATACAGTTTAAAATGTTCAGATATGTTTAATAGACATTAAAAATAATGCAAAATAGAAATGGATTTTTATATGTTGTATGGATATTCTTGAGGACACTTCGCGAAATATTTGATAGAAACGCGTGAGAGCAAATACAACAGTAATTAGTATATCCAATTTCATTTTTATAGATTTATGCACGTATAGTCTACATATGTGGAGATCTTGTTGGACGGATCGCATTCTTATAATATCAGTGTTTGACAATCAAAGATTATGTTCCAATATAGATGCAATCAAAATATTTGGAATATCGTCTCGGGGATCGCTATATCAAGAGATTCTAAGTATTCCCTTTGATTTCAAGTAGAGATATCAACAACAACAACAGCAATAGCCTTTGCGTATAAAAAAGGGATAAGTCAATTCTTTATTCTTATGTACTTGCGAGATGCATGTGTGGCAAATAGAAATATGTGGTTTCCTTGGGAAGACAAATCATTACGTTACTAAATTTTCATTAGCATTGTTCAATTTAACTAATTATGTTTGTGTAAGTACGAATATTTTTTGATTATGGAACATGATTGCCAAAGTTGATATCCACATGATGTTTTTGTGTATAACGGATGAAAATATTTGAAGATTGTTTATCACTACAGTAATTGTTGCTTAGAATCCTAGTTCTATTCGCATCCTATATAGTTATTGCGATCCCTACTTATAATTAGTCTCTCCGTCGGCCATGTATCAATCATCTCTATTATTAATAATTGAGTTCAGTTCTTAAGATATATCATGGTATTATTACTGTACGGTTTTTCATCATCAAATTTAGAATATTCTAGTGCTTTCTACCCACGCAGAAAAAGTACCCTAAACGTGTCTTTCGAACGTTCTGTGGAGGAATTGTGAATTTTTTATTCACAAAAAATAAATAATAAAAACATTTCTCAAATTTATATATTTATTGTTTTGCGGTTTGCAACATTTTTTTTTCTATCGATCTCACTTTCATACATTTCGTCAAGAGAGTAACTATGGTAAGAACGGCACCGGAAAATGAAATTACACCAAGAACCACAAGAACCATGAACCAACTTTTGAATGCCCCAATTCTATTGGAAATATCACAATTACAATTTTCGTGATCGGTTAAATTAAGCGCGGAAAAGTTCACAGGCCTTAATGAAATAACCTTAGGGTCATTAAAAAGAGCTGATTTCTTTCTAGTACCAGTTTGTAATTTCCTCATGAATTTATACGAAATTGTATAAGTGAACTCCTGACCGCTGAACGAACCTTTTGCACTGTAGTATTGAATAAGAAGGGAATTTCCAATTGAGGTAACTGGAACTTGAATGTTGTTAATGTCAGAATGAGAAATATCACAGTAGGACCACATTAAGCTGTCATTAGAATTTAGACCATTGTAAATAGCAATCTCATTTCCGGAGCAATACTTCAGACTTACATTTTTTCTATGATCAGTTTCTAAGTCATCATTTAATTCATTCCTTACAATTTTCATTTGAATAAAAACCTTTTCCGAAGCTTTTCCGAGGAACCTATAGCTGCATAATGTATTTGGTGGATACCAACTTTGAAGAGATTTCACATTGTCCCGTGGACGATCAAAGCTTCTGTAAAAAAACTCACAGTTTTTTTTGTAATTCACCTCCGCAGGTTCCATTTCTTGCAAGGTTAATTGGAAACCATCATGCATTATCGTGCCGTCCCGCTCGGTAAAAAACTCAATAATAACATTTCCACCGCGGGATACTATATGAGGAAAATGACCTTCTCCACAAAACTTTGAAATTTCGAAAATTTTGCCATTTACATTTTCGTGCAAAGCAAGGTAATCTCCGATGCAGGCAGGCATCTCCAATTTTTCATGCATGTTATGCCTCCGCAGAAATCTCTGTTCGAACAAAGGATTCATTCTTTCATGATTGAGGCCTTTGTGTGCCCTTTCCATCCCATTTTTCAACCTGACGCTATCTTCACTCTTGTCATCGAGGTAGGTATTGAGAGCTTTTGAGTTACCTTCATTTTGAAAACTTGATTTTTCATAAGTATCCTCATTATCAAAAAAGTCTTCATCAAGAGACTTCATTGTCGCACTGTCATGATGATTATCAGAATCTCTATGGCGTTGAGAATATTTTGAATGGCGAACATCACCGGATTGAATTTGAGACATTCCATTACTATTAAAACGATCAAATTCAAAATCACCTCCCCGCCAATTTGAATTATCAGCGTCACCCGTTCTCTTGTGTCCTATTTGCTTGGACTGTGTTCTGCCATAAGATTTACGTATTTTTAATTCGGACAACTTCTTTCTATGTCTTATACCCTTTACATTCTTTTTATGATTTCTAATTCTTAACGGCCATTGTGCTTGCCTAACATCCTGCCCAATAATAATCTCATCTTCCTCATCTTGATCGAGGCTTTTTAAACTTCTAATAAGTCTTGGTTCTTCTTTATTTGATAAAATAGATTTGTGATCCGAGTTGACCTCGACGTGTTGTTCACAATTTTCGGTGTGGCAACCGTCCTGGGACGTGTAATTCATCAAGTTAAATGAGTCTTCTAAGACGCCGCCAATCTTGAACCTTCCAGTAACCGACTCCAGCGATATTCTGCAGGTAATACCACGAGGATAGACTCCTGGGTAACCTGGAGACACGAGTTTGCACGTTCTTCGGTCATTTCGGCTAGAACAGTTGAGTAGACACTCGTCTGACGATGGAGGCGGCCCATGATGTCTGTCTAATGCAAGACGTGTTGGTAATATGGAAAATTGAGCAGAAAATATGACCGGATTCGCTGCAGCAAACTGCACCTCTGAATCCATTACGATAGCCAACTCTGGTCCTCGTCTTAAAAAAAGCCTGAAATGGAGATATAAATTAGATTCGTAAATTTATTTAAGGGTTAATGATGTACACGTCTAATAAGATGTAGTAAAAAGACACCGATGGTTCATATACGAAATTGTTTGTGTATTAGAAAGAGTTATATTGCCGTATCGTGTATGTAACATACTTTATGTTTACAAAAATTTACAAGCTACAATAACTTTTTTCCCGTGTATCAACATTTTTTGCACTATTATATTGTATATTTTATTTTGTATCATTTATATGTGTATTTTACATGGTGTGACGCATTTGGTATTCGTATTATCGGGGCTATCCCTATCTATTCAAACGATATCAGTTACAGACAATATATAACTACAGCTCTTTTTATACCTTGTTGAATTAGTAGTGACATGTCCACAGTATCGTCCTAGATCGTTACTTCGATCTTCTACGCTGTCGGAAAACTGAATATAGGCACCCTCACACCTCGCGTTTTTTAGTACACCCACTTGTAGTCTCCGGATTCTCAGCTCAATAATCTAAAACAGTAAATGAAACATCATATTATTGGCAATATAGTACTTATACACATAAGTAATCATACATTACTAAGGCGGAATCAATCAGCACTGTATATTTAAGATTTCGTTTATGTCCCTGCCTATACCTGGGTACAAATTTCAGATAAGGGACGGCTCTCTGATTTATCAGTTTACATGGCCCATACAAGATCCCACATAAGAATCCACTTTTAGTAGTAAAAGTATGTTAGCTATTTTAATTCATTTTTAAGTCACGGTTGCGTACGTTGCTGAGAACCAGGAATTGGACATTGAAAAGGCATTTTTAGCGTTAAAAGTTATATGATAAACGGGCCTGTGACTACAAATTAAACGTATAAATAACAAGTCGTCTAAAGTTATATAGGAAAAACTTGGATATTCTGGGATTAACCATACTATAGAAACGTGGTAGAAATACGATATTCTAATTATAATTATTATTTACAAATCTATTAATCCATGAAGAACTCTCACCTGAAGATCCCCGAGAGGTGCTCGAATTCTTACAACACATTTCCCCATTCGTCCTGTCCATCTTATCCATCCAACAGAATTTCTGATCGTGCGATTGCATCCTGAAAAGAAAGAAAAGTTTCTATATCTATTTCACACAGGGATTATACTACAACTAATGTTTTAGTTGATCTTTCTGAAAGTCAAGGGTCTTGATGATTTATTCACCTTTAATCTACGACGTTATGCCGGATTAGTCACTTGGCACGTTTTGCTCATGCTAGTTACTGTCCTGCATACCCTGCTAATCCGACAATTTCGCGGTCTATATAACCCTGTCTCCCAAAAGGGACTGACTCCTACCCATAATGCTACCCGGCATTTATTTTGATATATTGCCGTAAGAGATTGTGTTAAATGTTTACCAGTAATAATCCCAATACGTCCCTTCCTACCAATGATGAGGGTTTGGCTTGTTTTGCTAACCTGCGCCGTGTAACATTGCAAGACTTTTTTGCAATCAAAATAATTTCCTCCACATGATCGTGAGATGATCTAAATCTAATTTTTTCTAAAGTAAAGTTTTAGATCAACAATGGCACATTGTTATACGTTATCAAACCAGATAACAGTAATTTTTTAAATATTTAAAAGGGCTCTTTCATTTTGAAAAAAAATCAGAGCTATTCTTTACATTGAGAGTTTTATTATTAGGTTTAACAATAGTCTAATTAGTAGTATATCTTATTATTGAGTCACAGTCTTACACTAGAATTGATGATGTTAAAAATCGGAACAATTTCAAATTTCTGTTACATATAAAAATTTCATATTGAAGTGGAAAATATGAAATAATTAATTCCAGTTGAAAATTGTAAATTTAATATTTTGGCACAGGGCGAGTGATACAGTCCAAGCCACAGTCTGATAAAAATTCGCTTGCTTTTAAAGAAGCAAGCATATTTGCTCATTGACGAATTACTTTCTAATGAAATTCCTCAGTATTTGGGAAATTTCCCAGATTTACTGAACAAACAACTGGCAATGATAGAACCAATTCTATTGAATTAAACTTCCATTCTGAAGTATCTTTTCACGGATTGTTTAAGAACCTTAATTAGTTCCTGCTAAATGTTTGACTCTCGTAATATTTTTCTATACTTAATCAGAAGCCATCGATTTGGAAGTAAGTAATAATTTCAATATTACCCATTTCAAAGTTAAACTGTAAAATCGGCATGCTTGAGTAAAAAAAATTTTTCTACGCACAGCAGAGTAAATGTAAGTATAATGTGGCATTAAGTTCTTTTCATTGCATATAGTAACTTTATATGTATATTCAGTTGCTCTAGAGATAGGGGTTCTCACAAAGTTTCACTTTACACGAACTTTTTAGTGGTTCGTTTGTACGAAGGATTCTTCATAACTCTATCAACTCTTCACGGGAAAAGCTTTACTAGGACAATTAATGTAGATACGGTATTTTACGAGGATTTCGTCGGCTGCTTTTAAACTTATGTATGTAAAGTATATATTTGCCACATGGCCTGCATATCTCCCACAGATAATTACATCTGTATTTATGGTATCCGCATGGGACACTACAGGCTAAGGCGTTGACACAATCCATTGCTCACTTGCTAGTTGAAAGGGGACAGAAAGATAACGGTGAATATTTACCAACGAGATAATTACAATTACAGACTGCTGTCATATTTTTCTTTTCGATTTTAACATCTTGTAAAAGGCAATTTTTGTGTTTAACTTACTTTTAATGTAAGCGATAAACATGAAAATGAGTGAACCAAATTTAATGACATCGGTACTGACACAACCATTGGGATCTTCAGATGGTTTAGGCGAAAACAAATGGTGCATGCAGATTTTTCAGAAGATAGAGAGAAATAATTGTTTATCTAATATAAACCCATACTGAGCAGCGCCATAGGCGCGCTTCTGAGAAACCGTAGGTGTTTCTTTAAATCAGCTTGTACCTTAGACAACTCGTGTGTTCACTATATATATTTAATACGTGGTGAGCCTATGATTGCAAATTTTGTTATGTACCATGAAAACGATATTTTATATAATATGTAATATATAATTATCAAATGATATTTATAGGTTGCAGTGAGATTTCGAATAAATCATAGCAATGCTACATAAATTCACTTTAAATAATATCATGCTTGATAGAATACATATCCATTAATACTCATGTCAATTTGGCTATCAACATCAACAATTAAGAAGGTAGAAACTGTCGACATTCGTAGACCCAGTTTGTATCCTGTATGGGAGGCCAAGTTAAAATTACAATAAATTCCTAGCATATGACAAATATTTATTGAAAAAAAACCAGAGATTATTCTTCTTGTTAGTATAATGGGAATTATTTTCAATATTGTGCATCCGACTAAGTGAATCAAGCATTGCATATCAGACATATATTATTGATATTGAAATTAAGTTTACAAAACGTGTGAACATCTGCAAACATGTTTGACTATATTGACCATTGTGCAATGATATACAAAATCTTGTTCGCTAGTAGCAATTTAAGAATTTAAGGCCGGACTGTAACTTAATGTGTCATTTATCCTTTGCGAGAGCAGCCAGCCAGCCACCGTCCAACGAATGGTTTCGCTAGATCGAAGTATTCGTGGAAGGAGTTCGAAGGAGTTCAGTCAGGATGGTTTTTCAGTGAAACGGGCTGCTAATGGACTTTTCGTTTCGAGTCGAAGAACTTTCGGCTCCGCCATGTGGCACGGTTGTCCCGCGCAAGATCTTAAATGCCGATAGCACGATAGAGGACCTCGTAAAATCGATCACGCCACATTAAAAACTGCCTTCCGTTAGTTTATTATAAAATTATAGCCGAGTTTGTGGTGAGTCTCTCTAAAGAAATTACGAGAAATAGATTAGATAAACGAATTGACATTACACGGAATGCAATTAACAGGACTTAATTAGAATTTTATGATCTTACCGATCGGATAGATCATATGGAGTTAAGTTTCCTATAAAGTTTAAGCGAATCGTCTTTCGATGAATGTGTGCTCAATGTTATATTGCATATCGGAATAATCCCACAATTCTTTGAAAATAGGTTTTAACAATCTCGAATCTCTATACTGTTATTTGGATTTATTATCTATAATAGATTCTAAATCTCATGTAACCATTGCTTTTTCACTCCGCTGAAAGGGTCGTAATTTATTTATTTCCTCCAAATCGCACGCTGATGCGAATTATTGTAAAATAGTGAATTCAGCTGGCATCATTTCTGATTTATAGATAAATTCAAAACCAACTGGTTTTGTCGCGATATTGTGAGATAGGTATATGATTAGATTGATACAAATTTTCTCTATCTTATAGTTATTTAGACATAATCCTTAAAAAATGCGGGATTATGGTCTATGTATTCGCCTTTCTAAATAAGGAATATCTTTACGAAAAACAACTATGTCATATGTGTAAAATGATTAATGCACAAGATCATGCACAATTACACATGATCATATTAATGCAGGCGTGTTTATTTCTATTCTATTGGAATATTGACAAACGAAGTCGCTATGGAATTTCTGGTTGCCGTTGTGAAAAGAAATATGGCTGCCGGTAGTATGGCATTTATTGTTTATGAATATTCAATACGAAAGTCGTGAAATAAAATTTGAAGTTTTAAATAGTCTTATCTACTAATTGTCTATTGAAAAGTTCAGTTTCATTAACCATACATATTCTTCATACAACGATTGTTTAATCGAGAAAGTAAGACAAATATTATATTATCATTATTAGGCATTTATTTTAACATGCCGCTTGTACGATACTTTTCTGCTACATTTTACTAGTAATTTTATTTAAAAAAACTACATGATTATTTATTAAAATGTAATTATCTCACATTCATTTTGTTTTTAGAAATTGCATATTATCACTCGCCATTTTTTGGCCATAAAAATAAATCTTCTTTCATTTAGCAGAGCGTGGTTTCGATCCACGGACCTCTGGGTTATGGGCCCAGCACGCTTCCACTGCGCCACTCTGCTTCGATGATATAAAAAAATAATATGATTCAATAACACAGAATAAAAAAGACTATTCAAATAATAAGACTTACACGTATCCTATTTATTTATCACGCCTTAAAATGTTTATAAAGTACTTTTTAATTATGAAATTTTAAAGTTCACAACAACAAAAGTTTTCACAACAAAGAAAATTAATGAAGAAAGAATTTATGCAAAACGATAAGTATATTTAAAAAAGACATCTAATCAGACTCTATGCATGTTGCAGTGGAAAAGTGGCGATAAAGTTTGCTCGCAACGTATATTTTATCCATAGAAATCTTATCAACATATTTGAATGTACGTATTATAATCATATATGTACATATTTTGATTAATTGGTCCTGCTAGTAATTCGTCGTATGATCGCATGTATCACCACATTTTTAGTATATTAATAACATTTAATATCACTAATAATTGCATTTCGTTTGATATTGACATGGTACGTGCTTAATTATATTGTCGTCTAGTCATGCATAACGTTATTATATTTGAACACTATACTCTAGTATAATCAATCCCGGTATAATTATCCTTGCATCAAAATATTTATGGACCATTATTCGATAACTGTATCAGGTATAGTAAACAATATATAATAGCATATGTAAGTTCGGAATAAGCAAAAGCAGCTGAAGGCAATTATCAGATAAAAAGCGTAAATAATCATATATTATAAAATTTGTGATAATTCCAACTGAGCAATCATAAAGTTTATTCTGATTCCCTATACAGGGCGAATCAAAATGCGTTGCACAATCAGGAAGGGGCTAGTTCATCATAAATAAGTCTGTTGGAACAACCGAATTACATTTTTTCACATTATGTGTCACTTTCGAGAAAATAGTCAGTTTATCTGCATAAATACACTGTGATCAAACCGCGTGAAGTAAAGTTCCTTTCAAAAGTACCTATAGTTTCATATACAAAGTTACATGCATTTATGGGTAGCATCAATTAAATTGAAATACTTCTTTAGAATATTGTCCTTAATTATTTATAATTGACAAATTAAAAATACGCTCCTAAAATGTAATTGCAAGAGAAAAATTCATTTACAGAAAAGGTTAATTAATATGTTGGTTTAAAAAGATCAAATCAGTCCAGCTTTAGTTTCAATATCGGTATATTTATCATTTTTACTTTGACACTCACTTATATCAAACTTTTAAAATATCTTTACTGGTATCTAAAAAATTATTATGGATTTAAATATTACGATATTGAAAATGTGTCTTTCATTGGTATGTTGTTCATCAAATATGTAACGATGAGACAATTTCTTTTATGCAAATCGGTTATTAAATTATTCAACAGACGTTTATAGAACATTATTACACGATATCGAATTATCGATATTTCAACTTACGTTTGAGTTCGAGAGGTCATTATTACAAAGAAAAGCCACCCCTTCATTCGCAAAGGTCCTACGTCAACGTGATACTTTGACAGCTATCTCGTTATCACGTAATCTTGTGTGTGGTTAAAGTAACTTAGGTGAATTCCGTAGACACTGTATACACATATAATCAAATGTATGTCCATACAATAAAAATAAAACTCAATCCTTAGAAAATCTAAAACCAAATAAAATACCAAACTTGAAAATAATCCGTTTTAATTGGTTTTATCGCAAAATAGTAATGAAAGCTATAAATCAGCTTGAATCTCCAATCGTACCCGGACTGAATCGAACGAAATTGGAACCTTTCGTAATCTGCGATCTTTGGAAATTTTGCGACTTACGATCGGACATGAATGATTGCGCCGAGAGCGGAAAACGAAGATAACCCACAACTTCCTAAGATCAGATGGAACTGGAATATGTAACTTTAGACTTTCAAAGATTGGAAAGGGGACACCAAGTTACCAATTCCAAGTCACAATCCACTAATGAATGGAGTAGATACACAACCTATGGATTTAGAACTTCATGCAATGTTACGATTAGTTATTTCCTGTTAGACGTGTCGAATAATAGTAATCTTTTTTTTAATTTATAGTATGTTGCGAAGTATAAGAGAAAAACAAACGTTTGAGATCGATTCCAGCACGAATTTGACTTGAGTAGTCGAGAGTTTTGCGCTGTAAAGCCCTTGACCCACCCCTCGGACTCTCGCGATACTTAAGCACGTTTCACTGCACCACGCTATGCTTTTAAAATATGTCGCTCTTAAGCGTTGTATCCTGTTACTAGAAAAATTAACAGTCAACATACCACTACTTAACTCAGAGTGTACTATATATATCTATCTACTTTACATTGCTATTATAAAAAATATTGGGATAACAATTTACGCAATAATAAAAAATTTAAGTGACCTTTCAAGTACGTAAATTGCATATGACACGATTGCATTACAGACTGTATAATACGTGTGGATATTGACGCGAGATTCATGAATATTCAAGACTACTTTTCAAGACGAAAAATTGCTCCAGTTAGTGAAGAACACCGTAGCACTTGAAATTATTAATCAACGCACATGTATGCTACATCACGAAACCTGTATAGACTCTTATCGCGGGAATTCGTGTTGCGTAACAATCTACACGTGAATCTAAAGAAAATAGACACTAATGGAATACCAGCTTGAGAGCAATACGCATCATTGCGTTATGTTATACCTTATTAATTCTTATATCTCATATGCCGTTCATTAAAAATAAGAATGATCATACTGATTATAATTAATGACGATAGGTACTTGGACTAATGACATATTATTACGTTTCTTGTACAGTCGCAATAAAAATTAAATGTTTTACTTTCTTTAATACAATAAAATGATCATTCGTGAAACGTACCTTTCGCATCCATGAATGCCCAGCAAGTATCTGTCAACGGGATAGACAGCATTGCGCAAAAGTACAGTACGACGTTCCATTTCATTTTCGTTATTCGAAAATTGTCCTTGGCAACACGTCCTGAAGCCCGTTTCCTCCTCGGTTTAAGTTGGCTCAGCAGCCTCTCTCATCTTTTCCCCGCACTTCTCTCCTCTTGCTGGTCTCGCTCGAGTTCTCCTCGTATTCTGGACACCCTCTACCAGAGGGAAGGGTACGTTGGTAGCACAAGAGGGACGAGGGCTTATCACGCAGATAACACCTATAAAACAAGCAGCCGCACGGTAAACACCAGCACTTTTGTGTAATTAACCGGCCGCTAATCTTCAGCCACGATACCACTTGATACCGAATGAAAGCGCACGGACCATTCGCCAGGGCCACAAGAGTTTCATGATTTCCTAAACTATACGGACATGCTTAATCGAATACAAATGGCTGATGCGTAAATTTGTTTATGAAAGAAGAACAAATTTCAACAAAATATTTTGCAATTTCATCTCACTTATCTGTCACAGTAGCTAACATTGACATACTATTTGTATATTCTTTACTTTATACATACTGTACTGATGGGAATAATGCAAGGTAACATTTAAAGGATCATAATTAAAAAATTTTAATACTAATATAATGTTTTTTCCATCTAAATATTCTTGTTTAAGGTAATTTTGATATATAAAAAAACATTACTCATGGAATGTCCTGACGTTTGCTACTAAATAATTGAAATATTTGCTCACCGCTTGTTAGAAAATAAACCTTTTTTTCATCAATTACAATGATACAAATCTCTCTCATACTGTAAATGATAGTTTCAAAAATGTTTGTAGGACGCTTATGTAACGTTCATAGAACTTATAACATCCGTTAAAATTTTAACGGGCGTCATTGATACTTCTGTACTATATGAGACAACAAAGAGAAGCGACCATAAGATTATAGGATAGACAGAATTTATGTTTCTTTTATTTCCATTTCTGTTGTAACGTATTCGCACGTATCGCGTGATATACAACGGATTCTTCCGGTTCGAGAAGGTCGTCCGGAATGATAAGAATGAGCACCCATATCGCATCTGTGGATCGAGGAATAGGTCCTTTCGAATTCTGTTCAGCTATATGTGTATACATGGTACTACAAGAGTATTCTCAGGTTCCGTTAAGAAACGTATACGAACCAATGAGCTTAGAAAAACAGCTCACGGTCGAACAACGCGCGAGAGCGATGGGCTTTAAAAAGTTTTTTCCCACAGGATCCATGGCGAAACTCTGGACCTGCCGGCATTACCCTGAAGAATACTGGAGTATGAAACAAAAGATAATCATGATGCTCCTTATTCTCGTGGCACAGCGCAATTGACAAGACCACAGGAGAATTACGGAGTTTTCTGGTCTCTCATCACCTGGTCTTCCTCACTCTTCAGCCCCATATTCATCATTACATTTTACCTATCACATATTTTCCCTTCCACAGTAAAATTCCTTAACAATCGCAATTGTCATTGCGACTTCCTTGGCTATTACGTCTATAGCTTCAACAGTTCTTATTTCTAAATTGTACCGCAATAACACTTAAGCACTCTGCCGAACATCTCATTTCTTCTTTGCAAATGGCACTCTTAACCCCCTCCTAAGACTTAATTAGATCGTTTTAATCAGCCTAGAATCTCATGGCATCCTTTAATTTGCTGCCCGACGATCTTAGAATCCCAATCAAGGCACGATTCAAACGCTTTTCTTCTTTACTCTTTCACTTTGACATTTCCACATATTTAACCACCATAATCATCGCATCTTCTTTTCTTTCGCGTATTTTCTGTCCTTTCTGTATCGCACAGCTTCTACCCACACATGATTGTAAGAGATAATGCGGTTATTCTACCAAGGCTATTAGGAACATCAGACTCCCCATTTAGAACTTTGGAAATCGACACAATAGGGCCAAATTACGGACGTTGTAAAGTTTGCGTCCGAAGGAACATAGGCTGAGTGAAAAAGCAGCGACCTGTCACGTAGCTACTAATTCCGTCGCAAAAAAGTCAATCACGATTGGAAGGAGTGATAGGGATGAAAGGAGGAGGGGGAGCAGGACAGGGAGTAGCAAAAGCGAAGAGGCGGATTCTCTCGAGACACGGGACGGGTAATTTTAACGGCAATTACCAGATCCAATTGGGAGTTGAATAGACGGAGAAGGGCTTACACGACAACGTGATAGAGAATTGGCTAGACCGAGAGGTCAGAACTCTCAGGGTGAGAGACAAAGTTCAACGTTGCGGTGGCCAAAGGACGCCAGTCACCGAATTAGAACCTGTTTGAGAGAACCTCGATGGAAATGGCACCGAAGCAAGAGGTCAGTACCTCTGGTTCGTGTACGCTGCGACACTGTTATACTTGTCTTACCCTTTATTATATGTATACATATATTAAAATTGGCCGAAGAAATTGGAGATTCTTGCTAATTGAAGCAATAGATTAAATAAATTGGTGGTCTGTCTATTACTATATCTATTTGGAAATGAACTGTGTCAAGAAACATCCACTTATTATTTATCCCGAAACGAGAAAGACCTCTATTAATTGGACTTTAGTGACACTCGAAATGCTATTGGCTCGGTCCTTTACGACTCTACGTTAAAATAACAGACAAACGGGTCTTCCTTTTGCTCCGAAACAGCCTACTTCACTTAAGAGTTATTGCCTTTTTTTTTACCAAGTTAACAAGAGCCGATTCTCTCAAGTTTACCGCCATGCGTGACCTTACTTACGAACGGATATGCAGTGGTGCGTTACGCATTTACTATACATATACAGAATTTGTCAAACTCGTTCGGTTTCTACAGACTAATATTTCATAAGAATGGAAACAATTTCTGAGTTTGTAATTCATTTTAAACCGTTGATGAAAGTTAACACTTGGAGAATTAACAGTTACCAGATCTTCTATGCTCCTGCACTATATGCATACTTAGGATATCAGTTATATTGTTAAACGGAAAAAAATTGTATTTTAAATATTTAAAAAAATAATTTTAGAAGTCGGTAAGCGAGATACTAAAGAATTTCGTTTTAATGCTTTAAAGTATATTATACATTTTTCCTTACCATCAAGGTATTGGAAATATGGTACACGGGAGTTTTTGGGATCACTAATTACGAATCTGGAATCAAAACCCAGAAATTAAAAATAGCGGATCCAATATGGCTGACCAAAATACAACAAGGAGCTTCATGCAGATGAAGCTCGGTGCTCAGGGATACTCAATACAAATTAAAACTTGATTTTGAATTTAGGTCGCCATATTCAATCCGCCAATTTGAATTTCTGAATTTCGATCGCGGATTCGTTTTCACTGTTATCAGCAATCCAAAAAACCCCGAGTACCTAGTTTCACCTTGAATTAAGGTATTTTTTGTATTTCTATCGCCATGTTGGAACCGCCATTTTGAATCTGAAGATTTTTACTTCAGATCCGAATTCAGTGAATTTTGAAACCTCCAGGTATCAATTTTCGGTTGAATCGGATGTAAATTACTATGTTTCTTTATAGAGCTGCCAGGTGGTACTCCTGAGTAGCATCATGTTTGAAAGGCTTGACACCGTAGTTTTTCCTTACTGACCTACCATTCGTATGAAAACATTATAGGGCTTGTTATAGCATAGTGTGTGAAATATACATATAGTAGTAGAAATGTAAGTAACCGATATGTATTGACTTGGATGTATGCAAGAAGAAAGCCAGCAAGTATTTTTTAGTTACAATTAGACCTGGACTTTATATGTATATGTATGTATCCCATTAAAACTAAGTTCTGTAAGAGCAGTAATGAAACGAAAAGTGAAAGCGATATATTGTAAATGATAATCAACGTATCAAAAGTACTTATTCCCCTATCGATAACGACGCTTTGATCAAATTTACTGCCGTTTTGTACAAACCCGAGGAAAAATGATTAGATATAATCAGAGTTGTGATCAGATCTAACTTACCAGATCCGAAAAATAGTCTGATCTGATCATCTAGTTATAGGTGTATAATAGCATATGATCAGGTTGGGTCAATTTTTAAAACTAATTATATCTGGTGAATTAGATATGATCAAGTCTGAGGAAGTGAAGAGATTATCAAAGTCTTTGAAAAATATTGAATTGGTTTTATAGAAACATAAGAATATCGTAATAAGATTTAACATGCATACCAATTTCGTTATATTTTTTATTACATTATTTATTCGTTTATTGTATAATTTATATTAATTAGATTGATATACAAACATTTTATATCAAAAATATGTTTGGAATGGGCATTCAAATTTTGTCCGATCAATATGATGCTTTTCCAATGCTTTTATTATTTCTTATTCGTCTTTAAATCTGTTACTTATTATATTTTATTGTAAAGAATCTCGAGAGCTAAGAAACTAAAAATTTACCCACTATCAACAAAAGTATTCGGAATTAAAATGCTATAATTTAGTCGCGATTTTAAGGTTTAATAACAATAAGTACATCTTAAGTAAAACACGTCATCTAAATAAAGTATTGAAAAGAAAAAATTGTTTACGTATACCAAATATTAATGTTATCTTGCTATGGCAACAACAACACAGCCTCTATCCAACTGAACAACACTTTCAATTATGTCAACAATACAAAATATTTTTAGTAAAAGTGTACTACCATTTTTCAGTGTATTGCTAAACACATTCATAAAGTATATATTATGATTGAAGATGAAATAGCTTCAAGCCATGGACTAAATTTAAATTAAATTTACGTTAGCGATGCGATAACAGTAGAAGGGATAGAGAAGAGTTTCAAACCGAAAAGGAAATTTTTAAAAATATAATTTTATCGGAATTAAGAAAATGGATCCATTGAAAAAGCCCATTGAATCTTCTATATAGGTAGTACAGATATACGCAAATCGTTCGGTCATCTGTTCTATCCCGTGAGAGTAGGTATCGTTAGATATCGCAGTCCATCTACGAAGGGTCATTTGCTGACCCCTCTGATCCCATGTTCTTTTTGTCTGATATGTTGAATATAGTGCGGTTGAAGAACATAAATGAAATTCTAATATTGAAAAACATATGTACGGTTATTCAAGATAAGGGCATCAAATAAAGTCAGCCTGTCCATTTGATCCTTGTGATACTAACAATTTCAGTTTATGCATTTGTCCTAAATAAGATAAATAACTAAATATACTTAAAAAGTACGTAATGTATAAATTGTGAAAAAAGCAAATCTCTATCACTGCATTGCACTATATACATTCTATGTAGTACGGTGCAGCCTGAAAGGCGAAACTTCGTGTTATTAACCATTATTGATTACTGTTTTTATACTAGTGATGATGCAGTGACAACTGTGCGACGTAACGATATGCGTAGCTATAATATTTATTATACCTACAGTGTGTCTCGTTAGAAATAAAAAAGCTATTGTATATAGGACATTTGTCTAGAATTTTTTTTATAGTCCATCATTCATTGTCATCCTTAAGAAGAAGAAAGAAAAACATTCGAAGTGAATCCTACCTAATGCGAAGTAAAAGGCACTGGCGTGGAAAAGCGGAAAACAATTACAGGAAGCGTTTATGAGCGGTGGAGTGTGAGGAGTGTCTATGGTGGGGACAGGGAAGAGGAAAGAGGGTGAGAAAAGGATAACAGTGGGGGATGAGCTGAAGACGACCAAAGGAAACAATGAAGGATACCGACAAGCTCGTAAGAAGCGAAGTTCAAGTTCCGTGCAAAAGCGGCAAAGACGTAATAATGCTTGAACGAGCAGCGGCGTAGGGAAAATCCATAAACTGGAAAAAAATTCAATGGAGGTAAATCCACAATAGCTGAGAATCCTAGGTTAAAAAATAACAAGAATACTTTTTGGAACGATCAACATTCGTATGTTTTTTTTTTTTTTTCTGTATGTCTGAACACTGATAGTGATTGGGAAGATCTATATTCGTACTTTATTTACAAGGATAGAGGACATTTTTGGTTGTTTCATGGATGAAGTCTTTATACGTTAATCTACTTGTAATTTCTTATTCTTAGATAATGTATGTATTTCTGTAAGTTTCTGTGGTTTTGGCAACTTCTTGCGAAGTTTCTCAAGCGGAGTATCATGTGCTTTCCAAGTTTCGGTCGTGTGGAGGAATCGTAAACGCGCAGATGTCCTTCCTATTAAATTCGAGACATTAGTGGGAGCCCTTAAAGCCTGTTTCTGGATGCACTTCGTGATTTGCAATTGGAGAGAATTTTCCCCGTGTTTGTAATACAATATTGGATGTGGGCCTTGCTGTAGTTCTTGGCCAATAGGAATCGTAGGGGTTGCCGTGAGAGGTTCGGCAAAACTTTTCATATCGCGACGAGACTCTCGGCGGATCATCTGTCGGCAGGAAATTGACGATTTCGTATAATAAATTATCCAATTCACATCGACGAGGGGCCGAATAATAAGTTTGAATGGTTCCACCAATTGAATTCCTGCGACTCGTAATTAATCGAATTATTAGATTGGTCGGCTCCTTGATACTTGGCTTATAGGATGAAGATCTTAGACGATTAGGGTCGCCGTATTAAGGATGCTTAATTGTCTGACTTTTAGGAAAATTGTCTACTACGTAACTTTTTTCGCAATCCTCCTTATCATCTTTGACAGTTTGACTCAATTCTTTCGAAGCGCGAAATAAGAAATCATCCATTGATGAAATTAATTCCTTCGAATCTTAAATTAAATATGCAGCTATATACATATATATATATATATATTCACTTCAATTCCCATCCGATATAAAAATCAATATCACTTCATAATAAAAGTATTAATCAAAAGGCAATACTTCAACGTAATATGTATTAACGTAGCGTTCATTGAGTTTTTATATCCATCTTGAGAGTTTCTTTTTTCATAGTTCGCGAGCTCGACACATGATAGACATATCAGTCGATTACACTCGAGAATCAAACATACTTGAATACAGCTCGAAATCTCGCTCGAGATCTTCAAGACATTTGAGACATTCGAGATGATTTCTACTGTCGCCTCGATAAAAGCATATATAAGTATACAGTAAGGAGTGGAGTGTCGTTCGCCAAGTGCGAAACGATCCAAATTTCTTCAGACTCAAGATTACCTCTGCGAAGTTAGCCCATCATTATGCTCATTTCAAAAAAATAGTTGGAGTTCTGATTGCCTGCAGAAGAGTTCTAGAGTTCCTGATGGTTTTTAGAAACAGTTCTGTCGATTAAATGTGGAAAATTGCGGTTTAAAAAAATGAGAGGCCAACTTAACGGCGCCCCTCATTTTTGAAAAAATGTAATCTTTTTGGGAGTTCTGAATAGATTAACAATAGTGCTAGAGTTCTCTGTACATTTTATCAATAGTTCCGGTGATTATCCGCTTGAAAATAAAGTTTGAAAAAATGCTTCAGCCCACCATCTTTTAGATAGTTCTCAAAGAGTTCTACAGTTACCTATAGGTTTTGGGTACAATCAAAATCCAAATTCCGTTAAAAAATCAATATCAAAAAAGTATTTCTAAAAATCAATTAATCGTAAAAATCCGATACTTCCGACATACTGGATGGATTCATCAAGACCAGGTATTCGTTTCGTGGAACTTTTTGAGAACTACCAAGAACTCGTATCAGAACTCCTGGAACTCTTAATTTTTTTTTTCGAATCTACCCTACTTGCTACGGAGAATCTTCAAAGTCACAGAACTCTTTCAATTTTTATTTCTCAGCTTTTTACCATAAGAATTATCGATAGAACTCTTTGAGAACTACCCAGAACTCCTGGAACTCCTCATTTTCGTTTTTCGAATCTACCCCACTTGCTACGGAGAAACTTCAGTCACAGAACTCTTTCAATTTTATTGAAGTGTGCAGCATCAAGTGTGTGAAGTTGGCCCCTCATTTTCTTAAACCGCGATTTTCCACATTTAATCGACAGAACTATTTCTAAAAACCATCAGAAACTCTAGAACTCTTCTGCGGGCAATCAGAACTCATTTTTTTGAAATGAGCATAATGATGGGCTAACTTCACAGAGGTCTCAATTCTGGCTATTTTAAGCAATTGTTAAGTGGCTTCTCCGGACACATTTACACACGAGTATCTCATCACACGAGCTTTCACAAACCTGGACACGCGTCGGTTAACTCAAGTCTATCAATGACTACTTAGTCGTCGGTTACGTCGGGTTATCAGTATTCTTGTATGCTGTGTACGTATATGTTATGCACCACTCAGATGGCGCCAGTGTCTGTATGATTAAGCGTTCAATAAATCAATCGTATGAGAATAATTAACGGGTGGGAAATTACATTGACTTTTAGAAGAGTCCGATCAACGCAAACAAAAGTGTAGAAATTCTTCTTTGTGTATCCTGGGAAATGACATCAACGCGCAGTGGGACTTTCTCTGAGTCTTTTCTTTTCTCGTTTAGCCGAGCACTTCTTGCATGCACTCGGGCGTCTATCGAGTCCCACTCGTTTCTTTGTTGAGGAATGCACTCGCGTAAAATTCTCCTTTTGTCCGAGTGCTATTCCCGTTCGCTCTTACCGAAAACGCCTCGACGTGTATAAATAACGATATTTGCTTTTGGTTGATTAATGCTCGCGGTTGGCACCCATTAACGGCTACCGAAGCTGGATCGATTGATTGCCTTCGTTTCTTCTGTGTACTAGGTAGGAATTAATTCTGAGGATGTTAATGAGGCAATAGTAGCAGCGACTACAAAGTTGGAACAGAACGAATATTTAAGAAATCGTTACTTTTTTTTCAATCTTCGTATTTATAGTTTGGTAATAAGATCTATTCCGTTTTTAATTTCTTTTGTGATTATTCAGTGTCAATGAGTCCTCCGAACTCGAATTTGATATCATGACTGAACCCTGTACGTGAACTTTTTCATTGATATATCTTTCTGTTAGGGAATAAATTCAGCAAGTAAAATAACATTGAAACTCGTCTTCACTTTCGGTACGTACAGATACGATTTATTATCAATATTGTGGATGGAACAGGTTTCAAATTCTTGGAATCACGTTCGACTATTCATTGTCGAATCGCAGCGTCAACGGTTACTGTCAGTATTGCTTTTGAAAATGGTCGATTCGGTGCGTCCCTTAGGTATACTTTCCACTCTTTGAAAGTGTTCTGGGATTCTTGACTCAGAGGAAGATAAATGCAGTGTATCCTGTCGTCTATTAAGAGTTTTTCGTGACCGCATGTACAATGGTCAGCCATCCCACGCAAGATAAATTCTGAATGAGGCCAGTTACGAGAAGACCTTTCGACTAACATAAAATCTAGAAACCACCAAACCCTCATTGCACGGCACTCGTGACAGCGATTTATTTTGACAAAATTCTTAGGCAGGTGATCACTCTCGATATTTAGTAGTCCTGATAAATCCATGCGCAAGCGTAATATGCCATAATAAATAACGAGCGATAAGAGACTTTCTCATAATCGGTTGCCATAACGGAATGTATCTGTAAGCGGTAAAAAAATTTATATAGCGTAGAAAAATTTACCAAGACGAATGGGTAGGCTGTGTGAAGCTCGAGTTTAATAGTCCGAAAGATAGGGAGAGCACGTAATAAGAACGATAACAAACGAGTGAACGAAGATGATAATGACGGTTATGATGATTACGATAAACCAATAGAACTAAAAGCGCCCCGCTGTCATTACGTGGGCGCGAGTCAACGATTTGCCCAAATACCTGTTTCAGATAAGCTTCAAAACATCACTGGAGCTTGTATCAAAACTACAATCCTTTTTACATGGTTCCTTTTTAACAGTAATCCTTCCATTCTATTTCTTGCCGTATAGTGCGGCACTTCCATGACACAGTTGCCATCATTCGTCAGACCCATCAAAATCAGTGTAACATACTGTGGGCGTAATGGTGACTGTGCTCACCAAGTTATTTGTAATTTGGACGTGTACTAATAAGCGCAACGCCAACAAGCGCGACGCTGTCAAGAGCTATGTATGACATTTTATTAATAACTTATCGGTTTGGGTAACCAGCCGACGGATTACTTGATTCTTCGAAAATTGTAAAATATATGTCATCCAGTGTCATTCGTATAAAAAAATATGATAGGTGTGGGCCATGTAAATTAAAATCTTTTTAAATTATCTTTAATAGTGCGAGCAGTACTATACACCGAATATGAGTACAGGTATGAATTACCTTGTGCGAAAGTTATTGCGTAATATGAATGCATTAGTAAATATAAAAAACTGTTAATTCTACATATGGGCATGATGATGCTTCATCTAACGGGTATGCAAATGACGTACATTATATTTGTGAGAAAAAAAATGTGTTATTGTTAGTATACAGGGTGGGGCATTTATTTATAATGACCAGGTCGATTTTTTTGGGAACGAAGCCAGATATAAAAAAATGTTTCAGACAGAAGTTATAGGGTTTCAAGGAGGACGGAAGATTTCAGTATTGAACTCCTTCCTGAGTGCAGGTATTAAGATAATTCGAAGGTCAACTTTTATTTGTTCAATAACGGATATTTTTCCTTATTTTTTAAAAATCTTATCACTTGTCCATTTTTGGTAATTAGTATACTTGTACTTTTAGACTCAACATTGAAGGCTCTTTTGATCTCCGGAAGAAGAACTGCATCCACATCTTTGAAAAAATTGAAATTGACCTTCGAACTGTCTTAACGCCTGCACTCAGGAAGAAATACAATAACGGAATATTTCGTCCCCATTGAAACTTTATAACTTCTGTCTGAAACATTTTTTTTATATCTGGCTTCGTTTAAAAAAAATCGACCTGCTCACTATACATGCCCCACCCTGCATACTTTAATGTTGTCAGGAAACTTGCTTTTGAGCAAATAAATGATATTGTCAAGTTTTCGAGATGTGTTACAAAGAGAGACTTGAGCTCATGGTAGGATCAACACGGCACTGTGTTTACCATGATTAATTGGCAGTCAAGTGAGCTTCAATTGAGATAATCGGTTTGTTCGAGTGTAACGATACCGTAAAGCCTGATTTACGCATTGTTGCCTTGAATGGCGAATAGAATCTACGTACATTTAGCATTGAAAATGTTCTTGATATGCAAATTAAGGTGAAGACTCAAAACTATATTCATTGAAATACGTGAAAGGGAGAGCTATGGAAACAGTTCAAGAGAATACGGATTAGAATTCTATTAAAGTTGGATAATAAATTGTGCAAGTTTAGTAACGATAAGAACAGTGAAAATATACGAATACTTATTAGTACAATTATGACAGTCTTTGCTGTTAAGCGTTAGCTAGCATATGTTTTTCGTACATTTAATAAAAGACATTTGAATAAAAAATCAAAAATTATATATTGTGGAGCAGAATTAGTTTGAGTCAATTAATTATGCATTTAAAAAAATTAATCAGGATTTAATAAAGAGAAAGTTTATGCTAATGCAATAGCAAGACTTACCTCTTCTAATTGTATCGCATCGATTTTCATAAATTTTCTTTTTCATTTAATTTCACGGTTTTGTTTTTGTCAGACCCTTATCATTAATACATTTACAATAATTGCGCAAATCTAATGCACATTAATTATGAGTTGTTCCTTTTAATATAATATCTTTCTTCACTACAGTTCATTGTGGTCTTGACATACATATACTCCGGATATTCGCTCAATACTATTTTTCCCCTCATTCATTTTCGCAGTCGTTTTATCGACCGTCTGAACGTTTCTCCAAAGAATTCTCACGCAAGAAAAGATATTCGTTCACGCGATCCTTATCCACAAAAAAAAACAAACGTATTCTATCACAATTTGCAGAAACTCATGACAAAGTAAGAAAATTGGAGCGTAATCGCTTAGTAGTTCCCAAGAAAAATCCTATTAAATACTATTTAAATTGGTAGCTACCAAAACTTCTCAACTAATAAATTTATCGTTATAGCCAAAAAGTAAAAAGTACAGTGTTCACAAATATTCATACGATATGCCTTCACAAATACACAGTTTCGAATTTCGGTGCATTTCGCGCGCGTCCCTTTGTCACAGAAAGTTCGAAATTAGCACGATCCCGAACGCAGACAGTCACTGCTACTGAATTCGCAGTATGACGCTGCTCTCTCCTTTCGACGTAGGAAAAAGTTTCTGGGTGGTGGCAGAGTTCATGAGGGGTTCGTGCACGTGACACTTTTTATCGGGAAATCACACGTGTCATGCGAGATTATTGGCCTTTGTGAAAGATTTGACAAATGGTCCACCGCATATGGCGCGTCGCGCTCGACTGAGGGCACATTTTGCTCCACCATCCTCTCTTTCCGATCTACCCCCACCATTCAGGCCTCGTCTACCATTCTGAACATCATGCTACAGTACAAACGCACTACGCAAGCTCTGTACGAGTTTTCCGCATTTTTCACCGAAACTTTTTCTCCAGTCTCACTCATTTACGAGGATGATCTATTTCGTACTTAAATTATGACGTTCTTTATTTCTTAACTGAAACGAAGTGAGACTAAATAGACTTGTGAAATTACATTTCCACCGATATTTGTAATTATTATTTATATTATGCATTTTGTTAGCCAATGATACTATCTGTATAGCTGGAATCGCAAGTTGTTTAAATAATACATGGAATAGCAATTTCTCTTGGCATTAAAATTAATCTTGTTTCGATCTATATTTGTCACTAATATAAAACAATAATTAGGAATACGATAATCCGTGCACGATCTGGTAACGCAACGGTTCTGGTAATGTAATGCCGAGATGTGATTGGAATAATACTGCGTGCCTCATTACTTCTACATGCCATACATACTTCGACGTAATTTTTAAATGGAATGTTCAAAAAACTCAATTTCTGAAATCAATTTCGTGAGCATGAAGAAAATAATTAATGCCTCTCAAAACTATTTTAACTCGTCGAATTAACTCAATTGCATGCTTGGCCCTTGTAATAACCTACTGAAAATTGATTTATGAATACGGTCTTGAAACCTTTCACTAAACTGTTATATTATCTTGTGAAATCATCGATATTCCGTCAATAGCTTCAGCGGAGTATTGTACGTAAATTTTAACGATTTAGTGGCGAATGGGATTATCTTATATAAAGAAGGATCACGAGATACAGAGTTTACGAGATTGAATAAGAGATTTCCTTTTGGAAATCGATATTTACTCATATAATCTGAAAGATAGCATCCGTTGGATTAACTGGGACACGTGCGGAGTGACGAGTAGGCAGTAGGTACCAGGTCGTATCTCAAAATTCCGGCAATAAATCAGCCGGCCCTCTATATTTAGACCTTTTAAACCCAGGAAAGATTCCTCTATGAATTCCCGCATAATTACATAAGTGTTGTTTTAGACAGTTATACATTGGAACTGAACGCGGTAAAGATTTATCGTAAAACTAAGCGACTGCTGATCTTCACGGATTCGCAAGATCTATTTACAAACACGTTCACTTTGTTAGGAAACGGAAAGTCCTTTTACTCGCTCTTTTTTCTTAGGACTCGTTCTTGTACAATCACGTTCTGCGTAATAAATATTAGCCATCAAATAATACTTCGATCTAACGATAGATATTCTTGATTTTTCTAGTACCTATATTTGGCGTTGCGGAAACGTCGGTCATGTAGAAACTTTATGCATGCCTGCACGTGGACCAGAGTTCACAATGCTGGCTTGCAAAATGTAGAAGACTGCTCTAGTTTTCACCCTTTGCATCATGACAGTCCATGAGTTGGCTCTTTTCACTTCATACGTTACACTTCTAGGATATTGAATATGTCACTGTCATGTCTGGAGTTACTTGAGTATTTTACCAATAATTTTTTTCTTCATATCTGTTTCATTTAAATTCGGTACATTGTTGTTCGCATATCAAAACCCTAATATAGTTTCGGAACCGGTTTATACCGGATTAACATGCGGCTATGATGTCGTAGGAATAAAACTTAGTAAAGAAGCTTCACCTGAAGATAGTTCTGTCGTAGGAATCAAATGGATACATTAATTTCAGGTGCTGCAGTAGTCCTGAATATTCGTATACATATATTATTTTTGTTGATCACAAAAGGTGTGGGCGCGAGTGGGACATGAGTTAAATGGAATAAACATGTGGATGTGTGTCGAACACTGACATTCTCTATATGGAGATAAGAACAATAAAAAACAATAAAGGTATACTATGTAAGGCTAATTTCTAGATTTCTCTCGGTCTCTTTGGCGATCAGGTACTTAGAGATTGACAGTGGCTGCTGAGGTTGAGAGTTTGTAAGATGGAAAACCGTTTGACATACGCAGGGGTTAAAAGCAAGCAGGGATGGAAACTCTTGAGGGTTGGTAACGCGGCCTGTACTTCAGAGCCACCCTAGACTTCCTGAAACCCCAACAAAATTCCAACTGCTATCAATTATATTCAAAGCACGGACCAGTACTAAGGGCGAACGGCGTATGTGCTGCAGCAAATGGTACTTTCATTGCATGAGCCTCTCAGCTTTGCATCGCAGCCAGATTTACGGCGGGAATTTATTACCTGCTTTCCTTCTGTCGAAATTCACTGAAGTCAGTTCGATTTTCCTTCGAAATTTTTCGTAATGTACTCAGAATGACTCTGTGAATTTTAAGTACACAGAAAGATAGACAAAGTGATCGTCGGAAGAAGTGGAAGCAAAGGAAATGACGCGAAAATAACGAATTCCTGTGCACATCCTTTGCGAATGTGAAAACGAAGGTTTGTTAATATGCGATTGGAAACTCCGTTGCATTTACAGTCTCCGAATTTGAGTAGTTCAATAATAAAGAAAATAAATTAGCACTCATATCATATTATTATAGTGAGATATAAATTAGTCTACAAATACTAATAGGTATAAATGATTTAGAACGTTATAGTGATTTATTTAAACTACCTATATGTTCTGATAGTTATGAAAGTGGTCAAAGTCTCAATTGTCCTAGAGTAGAGTTAATTTATAAAGAATATTTTTTAACACGTATGTTTGTATGATTTATTTCGTGATTAATCGCGGAATTTATGCCGTTTCAACAAACAAAATTGACTTAGGCCACATTCATAATCACTGATTTGGAAACCTGTCATATCTATTTTGTTATAATAGAAAGACGATTCTTAAATTATTTTCCAAATATGCGGGTAGACCTATGTATAAGAGCGCTGCGCTTTTTGGACATATCATCAGCCATTGTGTACGTGTCGAACCTCGAAATCGGTGCAATTTGAAGAGTTTCGATAATCCTGATTTCGTATTTTTGTGGAAAAGACCCTTCTTTGTCCCCCAACAATTGCATTCTGAACGTGACTCGATTGCATACAAGTACGTACAGTCTATAGCAGGAGTTCGACAAGAGGGAAGTTCGCAATGCGCTGGGGAAACAAACTTTCAGCATATGACGTATCTTAAATAAAAAATATAATACACAAGACTCGAGTATCTTTTGATATTGATGCAGATTTTACTACAAGGCAAGAGGAAAGACAGTCTCTATCAAAAACATGGCAGTGATCCTACGAAACTGGAAATACTTGTTCAATTGTAATTAGTTAAGGTCGTTTCGATACTCGAGATTATGGGAAGCAGCAGCTGCATTCTCAACACACCCCTTCTACATTTATCTTAATTTTACGCGGTGGCAGTACAAGGGTGTGATTTCTACGCTGTGAGTTTGCCCTCAAGATCAGACACAAACAATCAAATGACGTTACTAATGCGACCTAGTACCAGTTTGATGACTGAGCTCTTTCTTAATAGGAGGGGATGACGATCCTTGACCCTCAGGAGGGTAGTCGGTTAGACAAGCAGGGCGGTTCGTGAGAAATGACTTCTTTGGGATTAGTTTGAGAATTATGGTCGTGATATTGTGCCTCGTGAAAGATGGAACTTCCTAATCGTTCGCTTTATTAAGTAAGAACGACTTCAAAAAGAATAACTTTTCCCAATTTGCCAAAACAATAACACTATATATTGGCAGGTACGCCAGCGTAGGATGTACTCGTACAGATCTGTTTTATTCAGTCTAAAGAAATTAATGATAATTATCAAAACGAGTGCTATAATAACTCTGTAAACGCAAATTGATTTGTTAATTTTATAAAACGAAAATGCAGCAAGGGTTGCAAAGTGCAGCAGGACCAATCATCGACGTGCGCTTGTTTCTGCCCGGAGCAGACTTTCCCATGAGACCGTTGGAGCAGTTTAACATGTCGCAACGTTCAATTAAATTGTGTGTCTGGACGCGGTTTTGGCTTGTGTGTTTTGACATCACCTTCACAGCCCTCGGCGGATAAAGTATTCCATATTGCGTACTCTGCGCGTGTGCCAGTTGTTTGCACGACTAGGATCAAATTTACACAGCTATTGGGAAGCAAATAAACATGGTAGTTATCATGCGAAATAAACCAAAATACTCTCTGGCATCTTTCTCAAGTTACTTTGCTTGAGAGAATATGAAATTCTTCTAATAAGCATCAACCCAACTGAATGATATTAATAAATGTACACTAAGATAAAATATTTTTGTTTTTTTCAAACAATTTTTGAATGATAATGAATATCCTGTCGCTTATACAATGGGCGACTATACAATGATTTTTTATACTAAATTTTTCTTCTTCAGACTTTAAATATTTCTAAAGTTTTATGATGTTCCTCACTTTTTCTGTTTCGTGCAAAGCTTGGAAATATTACAAAGTCATTTTCGACCTGCAGGTATTTTCGAACGTCGCGAAGCTCTTCGGCGCGATAGTAATCGCCGGCTGATTCCCAATCTCAATAAAGCCAGTAATAGACCAGTTACAATCTAACAGGATCCCATCCCTCCGTTCCTCTACTCTCTATCCTTTCCTTCCTTCGTTAAATACAAATAACACAGTATCAGTCGAACATTGCGAGATTCAGCCGAAGGCATTACAGGCGCGACTGCCATTGAAAAATGGCATGAGCCCCGTCGAATGAACCAAAGTGGCCGTGCTGAAACTGAACAAATATTCTGAACATTTTCGGGAAAATATATTGAATCATATATTCAGTAACGAAACAGCCTACGTGGGAGTCTCAATTAAAGCTTATAACCCGTACAAATAATTTTAATTTAATTGCCACCGCGTTTGGATTACAACCCAAAAAGAAAAACAAGTACGAAATATTATGAATATTATACAATTTATATAATTTTAATAGTGTGCAGGATAACCGAAGGTAATCGATGGTTTGTGGAAGTAAATTTCGTTTTGCATGCATGATTGGTAGGATCGTGGGTCCCTTTTTTCAGAATATCAAAGTGTGTTTGGGTGTATGGTGGTGGCTGGGGTTCGTAGGGAGGTCCCCTAGTCCTAGCAGCATAAGAGGGTAAGGGACACTGAGTCGCCCTGCACTAAATTAGAATGGAGAGCGGGTATACAAATCACGCGCAAAGTCAGGGCTTCAGGAATGCCTTGTTATTCAAGAACAAGACGTTAATTCCGTTTCGTCTTTCGTGCGGTTCACGTTAATCCTGCGTCTCGTGTCTCTTGGCTCGACGTAGCCCTTGCTTACTTAACCGTCTCTAAACCCATATATCTTTGAAAACTCGGCGCTTCTGTCAGCCGTCGTTAACGCTCAATTAATGCAGAAAGTTATTCCTCGCAAAGTATTCGATGATAATATGTAGGGCATCCTACGGTCCTTAAACACATATTCCACATTAGTATATAGACATATGTATATAAAGAAACATCCTACAGACGTCCTTCGGAAGACCCATGGACGTCCCAAGAATAGTATTTGGTATATCCATAAAATTTTTCCCAAAATTATAATGTGATTGTTCCATTCTCAATTTGCCTATACTTACGCCTTATGACGAATTATCTTGGAGGCTACGAGGAAACTGCATAGTAATTATGTAACTTTTTCTAGGATATACACCTATGGTGTTACTCGCAAATTTGGATAACGCTTTCATGACCATAACTGCCGGTACGGAACACAACACAGATTCTCCATTCTGAAAATTTATGTGCACGCACGTGCGTGGGAATAAAATGGTTGGTTGACCATTAAATCGAAGGGGGTAGTTTTTCGCGATTAGCTGGTAGACTGAAATGCATTTTCGTTGACAATAGCCAGCTGAATGCAAATCGCAAATCTTTCTGCGAATTTCGCGAGGAAATAAAATACCAAATAAAATGTCATGAATTTTTGGTGGCTCGTTGGATACGCGGATCAGTGACTTTAACAAGTTTTGAGGATTCGACCGTGTTCTGCTTAACTTGCCCGACACGGTGTAGCTCGTAACGGATTTCCATGTAGACTCCCTACCTGGCGTAATGTACGCGATGGGGAAAGTGGCAAATAGCTAGTGCAAAACAAAGAGGACTCCCTATGGACTCATCCCCGTGAACGAGCGCCAGCAAAAACATTAATCACAAGCTGCTTGTTAGCCTAGCTGCATGTTAAGCTGGCAGTACACGCACAATTATGAGATACAACAGTACCTACGGTGAACTATTGCTGCTGAATCTATCTTGAATCAGTCCTTTAGAAGTATCATTTTATTTTCCAGATTGTCAAAAGTGATATTCTTATAATTAACACTTGCTATGACACTTTTATTATCTAATAAATGTTACAATTTTTTTCCATTATTTCTAAAAGTAATATCTAATATGTAACGTATGCATCACGATATGTTCATACCGATAAAGTACATCTTTGCTTGAATGAAAACCTTCGTTATATATAATAGACCGTAGGCATCGTGACGCGTACAATTCCTACATTATCCACCTCGCCCATATTTTTTAAGGTATGTAAACGGCATCGAATTTGGACTTGGAACATTCTGCCATTTACGACCTGTTCGATACAGTAAGTATGAAGGTGGCAGTACGACATCTCAAAGTTTTTGCTGTGGATTTATGCTGGAAAGTCACATTTTTGCATTAGCGCCGCTTCCTCCAGTATATGCCGCTAAATCGGTAAATAATTTATTTTTCAGTTTCTTCATTATTTATAGCAATTACTTTCAGCAAGTTGACCTTTCAATCATATTCTTGGAACCAGATACTGTTCTTTGGTGCGACTTTGTTCCTAAACAAAAATCTCTGTCTACCAAAATTCCATATTGGACGCTGGATTTAGTGTATTCTACTAACTTGTAATTCTCTTTATAACGCAGTTAATAACATAGGTCTTCTACGTTTCTTTCTCACCGCCCTTAGAAATACCGAAATTCTAAAATCAAGTTAATTTTCTATGCTTCTCACCTTAGCTTCCTTTCGCTTGTTACTAATATCCAGTATACTTTAGGTTGACCCCGCATTAACCTTGTAGCGGTGTCGTTCGGTCTGACGAAAACGCGACAGATGTATTTTTTTACCACGAGAAAACAAACTCCATGATTAGAAGGGTCTTCCTCTGTAGAGCGCTTAGGACAATGTATTTATTTTTTGATTATCTTGTAAAACAGAACCTCACTTTCATGTCAATTTTTCCGCCTATTATCATTCTAAAAATTCCTTGAAGTTGATTCTGGTTCGAATTCACTTATCCCACGTGATCTGAAGAAGCATCTTGTACGTTGATATACGTCATAATAATGATTTTATTAATCCTCGTGCAGAGTTTTTTTAAGTGGTATTTGAATGCATATTACTTGTAGAAATATTGTTGTTTATAAACATAATGAACATAGCTCAGTTAAAATATAACTAAGAATGTATTACATTGGCGTGCTGGAAGGGATTTTTCATTTATGTTATCTATGCATAGCACACTGGTATTAGATAAGGAAACTATGTTTACATAAGAGTTAGAATACTTAAGAACATAGCTGTTTTTTCATTTTTCGCTTGAGCCTCGAGGTCTTTTTCAATGCAGGGCCTTCCTATGTGTCTGGAGCTCGATCATATTCTCTTTATTTTTAATAGAGTATATACTATTAATAATCTCATATCTCAAATTAACCTTTACTCCGTACTGATGGGTCATGTTTGTCCGTACAATTTCTAAGAGCATTAAATAGTCGAAAACTAATGGTTGTGAGGTGGTTTAAATACTTATTTCTCAAATCTATTATTCGTCATTATTAACACTTTTACTCATTGAAAAACGCGTCGAACAGAACTGACCCATCTGTATGGTTTAGAGGTGCCAAAAATAAAAGTACGTAGTGAGAGTTAAATTTATTATTTTTTATATATTTTAAAAAAAGTTTACATTCAGAAGTATAAATTAACGTATGCATTTTATTTTGTGATACAAATATGGACCATTAAAGTATTATTAGTTTGGTTTGAAATAGAATATTTTCCCGTATCAAATGAATTTAACATTGCATTATATCGAAATAAGTACTTACTTCAATACGTAGGTAATCCTTAGTTAATCCGATTATTATCTCCAGTACGGGTTTACTAATATAACTTCAATATTTGTGAAAGTTTCATTATTTCATATCTATACAGTAGACCTATATTTTTATTCAAACTTTGCTTTTGACTGGGGATTATTCTGCACACGTCAGAAAATCTACAAGTTTGTTAACGTCGTAACCTTTCCTTTAGTAATTTTGACGAGGCATCCCGACAACAATCGACTTATATGACCAAATATTCAAATATTTTATAAATCGACCAAATATTTACTGAATGCATCAGTTTAATTTACGAGCCCATGACATGCTGTGCGCTCAATAAATTTTACCATGCGCACGCTAAAAATGTGGAAAGCCTAATGTTGTTTCATTATTACAGGAGAAGGGGATAACGAGGCTCAGCGGGTAATCTGGTTTGCCCTATTATTTAAAGAATGAATTCATTTCTAGAAACAAAGTTTGTTTCTTTATTTTTTAGATCATTCATCAATAATTTCTGACACTGGCGCCTTTTTTCTCTCCTCAAGAAATGGCAAGCGAAGGTATTTTTATGCCATTTTTAATGTAGGAAACTCGGTCTAATAAATAAGACCGATTTCTTTTTATCTGACTTAAATGTCATGTGCACTCGAAAATTCAACAGAATCGTGTTCATTGATATTTGTTAAAAAATAAATTACTCAGCCCCATAAGCCGCAGAAGAAAGCAATATTAATCATTTCCACATTTTTCTCAATCAACAAAAATTGCAGATATTTACAGTTCTTATGGAGAATTATCATTTCATTTCATAAGTGGAGACATCGAAGGTTCTATTTAGAGAGTTATTGAACGAATTCTCTAAGTGAGCGCTATACACACACTCTCCTCTGATGGAGTTTTCCGGTAAATTTAAACCAAAAATTTTACGTGTATTATTTAATAATAATAATTGTAATATATTTTATTATCTAAATGAAGTATTAAATAATAACATAGTAACAATAATACAAATATTACATGAACTAAATTTTTTAAATAATTTCATTCTTTTTTATTACTTTTCATTATTTACAAAAATTTCTATACAGTTAACTATTCTTTCATATTGTACTGGTCTTGTCAAAATTGATTAGAACTTGATTTTTTTAATGCAAATAAGGTTTTAGTGTGAAATGTGTTTTGAATTTGCATTTTCAAAGTGAAATAATCGAAATCTCTCAAAGAAATCTCCTCCGCTCATATACCATCTTCAACCTGGTTAGAAATCATAGGTCATTTCCTTTCGCATAGCAGGCAAGAAAATCGTTCAGTGGAGAAAATGTAGCATGAAATTTAGGGGTGAAGGCGTGTGCTTGGGCGAAATCTGTCAACTGGGAATCTGCACGCGGGGTTGCTTTCTTGTGGCATATTCCCAAGTGAACGTTTTAAAACAGCAATATGCATACAAAGGGTCTTTGCCGTTTTACGGGATGCTGTTCAACTTCCGAGATCGTAATCTACTCGATGGCTTCAGTAGGTTCGGCCGATTTCGATTGTGAAACTTTTCGTGGGGTCTATTTAAAACTTTTCTCGCTTTTTCTGAAAAGAACCCTCTTTACTTATGTTGATATTTAAAACGTCATGGTGCAGCCGTACGCATTGGTTGGTATCATATACAGTACACTCTTGTATAACGCGAATAATGCGTTAAACGCTATAGGAATTCGCGTTATAGGAAATCGTGCTGAATGGAAATTTTTTTTATTTCAACACGTGTATTCTAAGGTAACATCTTTGAAATGATTATTGCTATGCCAACTTTTATTTTCTATATTTTATCAATAGGATAGTATTTTAAAAATAAATGTAATATGCATAATTGTATATATAAAGTTGATTAAAAAAAAAACATTAATTTATATAGAAAATCTTTTATTTCATTGATATTTAATGAAAATTTAATATTCAAATTTATGTATTATTTGTTTTAAGATTTTTTAAATTGAAAAACACTTTTACAATCTTCATTATTAGTCACTGTCCGAATCGTTATAATGACGTTCCGTCTTCGTTTTGGTGGAAATATACATATTGATTTTCAATTGTTACATTGGTTTCATTTACTTACAGATTTAATCTTTTCAATGAATCTATTATCTTTATTACATTTGCTATATTTATTTATAGTTGTTTATGCAGTTTTAAATACATACATTCGTTATATATGTATTTTAAATAATCAAAATTTTTTAATTAAAATGGAAAACAATCTGATGCTTACCTAATGCAGATTCAATTCTTATATCAGGTAATGCCTGTATTTTATTATTTGGCGCATTATAGGAGTTCGCGTTACAAGAACTCGCGTTATATGGGAGTCCGATGTATTTCAGCATAATGTTCCTCTTGTGTCTAAACGTCGGCAAGATTTTATAATCCATTTCTTACACTTTTTCTTGCACTGCGCTCTTTTTTATAACTTTCTTTTTTTGTGAAGTTTATGGCGATAATAACGAAATTATTTATTATTGTCGAGGTCCCAGCTAGTCCTGGACTCGATCAGTTGGGACTTAGAGAATCCTTTGTACTAATCAATGAACAATTCTGAATTCTGTTTTTAAAGTTAAACACACATTTTTTTTAAGTATGAAATATGTGACAGTGTTCTGTGCAATTGTATAAAAAAAAACATATATATATATGTTAAATACGTACAACCTGGCATAAATGTTTGTATCTAAATTCTGAACCGCTAAAATAATTGGATTAAAATTTCTAAAAAGGATCATGGTCCGGGCTTGGATGGTACAGAAACATCTGCAGATATTCAAATTTGAGATATTTAAAGTAGCTCATGCGCAAAATTATTTTTCTTACAACAGAGAATTCATAAAATATCACGGCATGGTTCTCATACAATTAGGCCTCAGAGTAAACCCGATATGCTCATTATGTATACGAGTTTAAAAATATTTTTTTTAATATGAAATGAACTACAAAGTGTTTGTTTCTATGTACGGCGCTTATGTAGTATGAGCGTGCATGTAGAAATTATAAAAATCATTATCGTCCGTATTTAACCTTATGTACATACAATATCTATAGTACAAAAATATTTTTGACTTTGAAATCAATTTCTTTCAATTGTTCGGTAATAACTCTAGGAAAATTAAAAGGCGGGATCCTTCCGCAGTGCCGGAGCCTTCGGCCCCAAGGCAGCTTAATTGTATAGGTTTTCCGATCTCACGGGAATGGCTTGAATCGGGGACTCAAGAGTGCCCCTATAAATTCAGCTAATCTGATTTCGGAAATAGTGAACTCGCCCTAATACACATCGACGAACGCACACAAATCGAATGTCAAGATGACCGGTCGAATAATAGATTTCTGCAATTTCCAGTAATTTTTTTCTGGCTTCTTGCCTATCTAGTAGATAGTGACAGAAATATAAACACGGTACATACTTATTGATTTTCCGCTCTAGAAGACACTAGGGTCATTTACAACTTCGAATAAGTACATTTATTTTATCAGTACAAATTTGTATGCGTAATCTTCCACAACATACGTAATGGAACATTAATTGTCACTATAGTTCATCCATTAGTAACGTGTGTCTTATAATTAGGTGGGATAACTTCGGATGAGTTTCATAATAAACGAATTTCTTAGACTTTATATTTCTTTTGCTGATACTATATGCCTAAACTATATAGATATATGACTATTCAGTTATATTCTTTAATTTTTCTAGAAAATTTTTTCAACATTTTCAAATATTTGTTTCGTTTTGTAGGATTAAAAGTATATAGAGTATAGTAATCGTGAGTGAAAAATGAAAATGTTTGAAAACGTGCAAAAGACCCGAAAAAGTACATTTATTGACTAGCACATTACTCGAAATCCAGGCCAACAGTTGTAAGTCTCAAAAGTGTATATGTCTCTGTGTGAGTATGTGAAAAAGGTTCACCCCAGCAATCGAGCAAAACACCGCATGTGACCCCACCCTCACATTATGAGCTCCATTCAGACACCCCTGCCATTTCCTATCGGTCAAAACGGTTTGGCACACTCTTAATAGACTTAATAAATCGTTGAGGGTGGAGATCGTTGGAACTGTAAAAAAAAAAGTTCTCTAAACTCTCAGGGAGAAAATGGTGTAGCTGCGACTGACCTGAGTACAGCCTTCGCACTGGGGGGTGAAAAAAGGCGAATGGAAAGAAAGAAAATAAAATTACTTGGATAATGCAGTCGCGGCACGTGCTTCGGAAATTATCCTTGGCACGTCGCTAAGTTGTGTGGTCGCGAAAGTTGGAGTCGAGGCTACGAACAATTCACCGACATACAACACGGAATTGTATATGAGTATATCTTGCGATTGGAAATTATACTTATGTTAGATGTGGAGCGTTGTTTGTAATGGCGCGACGCAAGTAATAGAAATCAATAGTCGGTACGTTCGATACTCCAGTAAAATTGAAAGGGGAGAAACTAACATCCAGCAATTGCTTTTAAAGGCTGACGCTGACTTTTGAGGGTGTGTCCTTTAACGTTAGCATCCCCGCGTTAACATGGCACGACTGGCTTTCGTCCATTCCTTATCGTTTGCGGCTTCGCCTCAGACCTTTTCTTTCTCCTTTCAATGCGCGACCGAAGAAAACAGTGAACAGATGTCCAATGGGAATCTTAGCTCTACGAGGAAGGAAGATTACGGTGGTACACTTGTTCCCAAGAATATATATCAAGAAAATGACTAGTTGTAACGGGAAGAAATAATAGGTCCAGGGTTGCCACGCTGTTGACACCCCTTGTATGCGCTGCCGCCCTTGATTCCAAATATTCTTACTGTTTGGATTGAATTCTTGTGACGCTCACGTTCTTAAGATCTTGTTCACACAAGAGTGCGCGTTGAAACAGAAAACAGACCTGCTATAATAATAATGATAATATATTTTCCGGACGGTGCCCAATGCCCAATGGGCACAATTTGAGGGTACTCGTGATTATTTGTACGATCGATTTTCCGATTTTGATAATATCCATTTACTCTCCTACCGATGCCAGAAAATTAATCAAAATTATTTAGACCTTTAAACGTTTATTTTTAAAAATTTTTTATTCGATGGAATGCAAATTGTTTGTTCTCGTTGAAAGTATTAGAATGGTGAACTTTAGTGTGTTCAAAATTGTTCAGAAAAACAGCATATCTTTTTGATCCATTTATCGGTTAAACGAATATTGGTTTTGGTTGAATTTTCAGGTTTTATATAATAAATGTTACAACTGCTACAAAGTTTCAGTAAACATTTTATGGGGATACAGGTACTGCAAGTACTGTTTGTGAACTACGTTGTAGCACCCCACGAAGCGGAATACGATCCCTATTTGTGGAGATAATTAATAATGAATAGCAAACAGAGACCTGGGGCCGATCAGAAATTGTAACTGCAGTCCTCTGGGAAAAGAAATATTGATATTGTCTATGTTGCCATGTCGGTAGGACATTATTATTATTTTATCTAGACGTGCTACTCCATAAGTTCACGTACCAATACACTACCTTTTGTTTTTCCAGTAATACATAAACGTGCTACTTGGTATTTGGACATTTTCTTTCTGTAATTATAATTGTAGAAACGATTTTAGAAATGCTTTTAACTAACAAATAATAGTTCAAAGTAATAAAATCGTAGAGCACAATAAAAACACAATAATTCGAAATCGAACAGAAAAATATTTAATTTTATGTAGTACATGCTATTCAATAAAATATAGTAAGTTTACTATTATAAAAGTGTACAATTAAAAAATTCAAGTGAAACACGAAATAGTTTCTAAATATTCTTTATGATACGTCACAATACTACTGTTACATAGTATCGATCGTTTATGCCATTTTACACACCTATGTTAGTTTAAAAAATAAAAAAATTTCTTTACTGCGTCACGCTATCGCGTTTTAGTTTTAACGTGTACCAGTTTTATTTTTAACCTATTCCATTGGATATTTGTCTTATTTACTGTAGAGCTGATTCTATTTTGAACCATCGATCGGGGGAAAAGGCAGGTCACTACTTACCACTTAGGCTATAAGCAGAATACATTTACATAAAGTATACTGAATCTTATGTAGCGGGAGTTACAGCAACATTCTTTTAAGATTCCGATTATTAAAAGAAAAGAAAATTTGTAAAAATTGTACAAAATTCAAATACACATGAGGGCTGTTTACTTTATAGGTCAATCGACATATCTTAAGGAACGGCAACGTCCAAGAGTTCCATTCCGTCATGGCAGAATGATTATCGGTTAAGACAACTGTCAAATGTTTGTTCCGAACATCACATATCAAAATGCAACAATTTTGGAACAGGTATTAAATGTAAAATAAATTTCCTTAAATAGTACGGAATATGTATACATATATCTTGTTTCATACGTTATCCGTAAATTGGTAGAAAATTGTATTTCTTATTCCTTAATCTTATCGCTGTGTTTTGTATGAATTCTTATTATATTGAAAATAAAAATTATATATGTAACATGTAAGGTATAGAATGTTTTCACTTTATTTATTTTTGCCCATGCGTTATCTAATATTTAGAAAAAGTTTTACTTACTGTTTCATTAATGTATCCAACTGAATAATTCAAATAAGAATCAAGGGCTGCGATTAGAATCCTTATTTAGGGTTTTAGAGAATGAATTATTTATTCTATCAATTTATCCATATCGACGAGCATTATCCGAACATGTGCCAGCGTCAGAAAGTTTGATAGCAAAAGGATATTGGCGGTGGGCAGAAGGCATGCGTTTTCGGATAGTTTGAGACGACCAATCGTTAAAAGTTTTCCATTTTACCGAATTACAGTTTGAACGATTCTTTTCGGTTGGGTTCGACAGGGGAAACGAAATTTCTCAAGCTTAACATCGAAGCACAAGAGCCCAGTCTGGTTTAAGTCCCACCGGAACAATTTATCTGGTTATTTCGCAGGTGAAACGATAGGAAACAATTTATCTTAAATTTATCTGCGTAAAAGTGGCTATGAACATATCTACCACACATTCTTCACATATAGGGAAAGGAACTGCAGATAAATCGATTTTTTTTTCTAAAATTATTATTATGATATTTTTTTTATAATTGGTTTTGTACAATTCATTTTATGTATCATAAATATATTCTTAGAAACAAAAGTTGTTTCAATTGCAATACAATATACAAATGAGTGGAATATTTTGTTGACATGTAATTTATTATAGTTAATTAAATAGTAACAGCATATTACATTATTATTCTTCCAATATTGGAAGAATATTCTTTATTTGTGCTGCTCGAGCATTTGCCCCTGAAAGTATGTTACACGCTTAGCCAATGGCACACATACTTTCAGAATACTGATGGAATTTATGTTTAACAATGATTACGCGAAAGAAGTGATATATTAAAAAATTAGAAGAGGTAATAAATGTATTTTTTTATTCTCTGTAGATTCTTTGTAAATTAAGTAGTATATATATTAATTGATATTGGACGTTATGCTCTAGCTGATGTTTCTCGCAAGTGCTGCTTGGTGAGTTCTTAGAGTATATATATGATCGCCACATCATGCAAGTATCAGTTAGGAGGTGAGGAAAGATTTTGCAGGATTCTCTGTGACTGCAAGCTATAATAGCTATTTGGGACGTAATTCTGATCCTAATATATCATTAACGTTTTATCATTTATTTTGTTCGATATAACAACGTTATGTTATGTTATATTCTCTCTCTTAAATGTAAGATATAAACATATTAGAAAATTAATATATTTTAATATTATACCATTGCTTCTTCATGTTACTCACATATTTATTCACATTACTTGTACTTATTGTTTCAATTGATGATGTGGCATGTAATCTCAAAATGTTTGGAAATAAAGTTTCTAAATATTACAATCGGCTTTTTAATTTAAAACAGATTTTATTTAATGTGAAAAAGAATGGAGTAAAGAAGAGAGGACTAGTTAGTAAGCTATATGATATTCTCTTTGCTTTAAAACAATATAGCAATCTATAACCAATTATTTATTTTGTTTTCGTATTAGCCTGCAAATATTAATTATTCAAATTTGATGCACCCACCGCCCCCCTCCTTCCGGGTGATAAAGCCATAAAGAAAGGGAAGGACGGAAGTTATAATTCAATTTCTTTACATAAGCCTGATCGTTCTGACGTTTTTAACCCTTATATCAATACCTAGAATCTTTCGGGCTGTTTAACAGCCTGAGTTGTCTAGTATGCAGACCTATTCGGTTTCCTACTGACTTATATCATAAAGTGATAGTCGCACAAGGGTTTTAGGTTATTCAAACAATAAAAAAAAGGAAAAGTTGTCACGAGAAGAATGCGCGAGGTAATTGTCTATACGATTTCAATAATAGAATTTTTACAGTTCTTGGTGCCATAAGTTGCGAATAAGTAGATACAGAATAATTTTTTTACAGATTGTGTTTTCAAAAGAGCAGTTTATTTGCGAGAATTTTTCGTCGAAAAAACATCATCAGAATCAGAGATTTTCTCTGACAGTGAAGTATGAAACCCTATTCTTTTGGAAAGATCTAACTGCAAGATGTTTTTATGCGTTCCTTGGAGTTTTGATAACATCCGGAGCAAACAATTCAAATACGTTATGTGGAAATATACTTGCTATTCATTGTATCAAGCGTCAATGGGAGTAAACAGATTTTCGAATATTGTTAGATTTTTACGCTTTACGATGCAAACACGAGAACACAGCGTTCACAGGACGACAATGCTGTTCCAATAAACGGAGATGTGGACGATGCTGAACTTCATCTCATGAAAATGTACAGACCCACAGGAAACCTAACGATCGATGAACAATTATTCCCTTATAGAGGAAGAAAACGATTTACACAATACATTCCATCGAAGCCTGCTAAATACAGGATAAAAGTGTGATGGATCTACGACGCAGAAATTAATGACCTACTTACTGGTAAAATTTACACCGAAAATCAGCACCAGAACGAGAAACCAGCCAAGAAGAACGAGTAGGAAAATGTTAAGCCGCTCCATTTAAGGGATCTGGGCGTAATTTTGCCGTGGATAAGTTCTTTGCAAGTTTACCTTTAACAGAGACTCTTTTATGCTGGAGTTTGACCATCGTTAGGACAATGAAACGAAATAAAAAATACATTCCTCGAGAAATTACGATGATAAAATCTCAAGAAATATTTACATCGTTGTTTGGCTTTAATGAAAACATAACATAATATGCTAATATGTGCTCCAAAAGGGAAAAACAACCTCATTGTTATCGTTAATGCACTATGATAATGCAACGTCGGAACCTAAGAATAAACCCGACATGATTCATTTTTAAAGTAAAACTAAATCTGATGTTGATATTATGGACAAGTTGGTTCGACGATATAGTGTGAGATGGCGGACGCACAGGTGGCCATTTGCTTTTTTCTTCAATATCGTCGACATTGCAGCTCTTGCAGCATATATTATTTATTAGGAAAATAATTACATGCTAAATAAGAATACAAATCGCCGTCGAATATATTTTAAACAATTGGGAGAAGAACTGAATCTGCCGGTAATTCAGGATCGATCCCCAAATCTACAGGCCACAAGGAACTTATCTACTAAATCAGTAATCAAAAGAGTCTTGAATACATTTATCACTACTGCAACTGACAGTGCATCTAATTGTAAGTCTGCATTAACTTCATCAACTTCACGCGATGCAAGTGGACAGATAGTAGTCATCGACTCTTGCCACATTTGTTATGCAGTTCCCCACAAGAGAAGAAGAAAAACTCGAAAATCATGCTTCCAGTGCAAGAAACCTATAAGTGATGAACATTCAAAAACATTTACACTATGTCAAAGTTGTCCGGGAGCACAATAACATTGATTAAATTAAGTTATCATTATTTATAATTATATTAATATATTTATATTAAAATTATAATTCAACGTATGGTATTTACTTTTTATTTTTTAAAGCCTTTATTAGATAAAATTTTCGTTTATTTTCATATCTCTAATGAAAAACATATACATATAGGTGCCCGGATATCTCAACTTCTTTTAAATAGAGAAGTGATCATGTTGAGTCTCATTTTAATTAACTTTTTATTGAGCAAATAAGAAAAGGAGGTCAGCCGTCAAAATCGCTTAAATTGTGGGAACGTGATGGGCAAAATGATTCATTCTTCCTAAATTTTCTTTCAACGCACTATTCAAAAAAAGGGTTTTCGGTTATTAACATAAGGGCTAAGTGCTGCACAGCACTATAGGTATATTGCAAAATCAGTCGAGAGTGCAGAGTGATCGAGACACAATGACGCTCTCAGCTTATGTTCAAACACACATATAGAATTTTTCGGCGCGGTTGAAAAATGTTAGAACGAACAAGCCTTATGTATAATTACTTTCTTTATAAAATATTTTACTCCGAACGGGTTGAAGCGCTGGTGTCACTGCGGCTGATATGAGAAGCCACGAACGACAGTGCTGCCCATCAATAGCTGTGCCAGTCGGTATAAGTTCGTGTAGAGAATAGACAAATCCCGTTAGTTTCCGTGTTGTACTTTAGTTCCAAGTTTCAACCAAAAATCAGAAATGTCCGCTTTGCGCTAAGTGCGGATAAACAACATACAAGAAATATCATGGAAGTAACCCGTACGAGTGAGTAATCGATCCAAATGGACGCCGATAGTACCCTTTTGTTAACACGCGATTGGCCAAAGTCAACTGATTGGTTTTCTCAGCGAACTACCACGAAACAAGCCTGCTTAACGTCATGGCCTATTTCTAGGTTAGAAACTGGGCCACATGTCAAAATAAATAGTGTCAACATGATTCGTTCTTCATGTAAATCATAATTGATGCCATGAATCTCTCACATAAAATCTTTCGTTGTTGAGAAACTACGTAGTCGGTTACCGAATCTAATACATTTTTGAATCTGTTTCATTCTTATTTACACGTTTTAGTAGGCCATCGTGCGTAAAAGGCTGCTCTGAATATTGTACTATCTATTCGGTTTTCACTGTCCCACTGTGTTGTTTACGCAATGTTATTTAATTGATAAAAAATCTCAGCCATGTCATTGAATGCTTTCTTAATATTCAATTAATCGATATGTACAGCAATATCTCTACATTTCACAACTTTTAATTCAATAATATTTATTTTTAATAATTTAATTTTTATGGTACTTTCTGAATATTTTCATATTAAAACATCGAACATATGTAAGCACATAAGTAAACTTATGTGTGCGTTTGAGCATGCAGCAACATATAGCATATATGCTTTATAATTAGTTACTTCATTTGAAATTGATTTATTATTAATAAAATATTGCCTAATATGTGTACATTTATATATAATGGAAGTATACGCATTAGGCAATATAGAATGAATATGAAATTATGAATTGTGTTTGCTGTCTCATATCGATTTATGAACATTTTTGAATTTATGATTTGATAAAATTGGTCTAATTTAAATATTGTTTGTATTTATTGCATAAGTTAACTGTCTAAGCTGTGAAACAATGGTAAATATATTTAACCTTGTATGATGATATTAAAACGAAGTTTTGTCATTATACTAATACCAAAAAGTAATGACCAATTACTTAACTTATAGGAATTTTAATGAATATCTAATGAATCTTAGTATATTTAGGTGTAATATTTATTATTGTTCTAATGAGAATTTGTAAATATTCCTATTTTATAGACTTCAAGGAGGTGCTGAAGGAACTGGATGAAGTTCTGGAGAGAGCAGACTTCCTGGGAATTGATGGGGAATTTACTGGACTGAATTCAGGGCCTGAAACTAATGCGTTTGACACACCTGCTCAATACTATTCAAAACTCCGATCTGGCTCGATGGAGTTTCTCCTTATTCAGTTTGGCCTTTCCATTTTTTCCTATAATTCAGAAACCAATAGGTATGCGATGAAATTTTATATACGTATAGTTTGGTCCATGAGTTCAATGTGTTTTTTGGCAGTTTGTAAGCAATGCAGTCCTTGGTAAATCACACACGATTTTCCATAAAATAACGTAAATATATCCTAAAATAGAAAAATAAAATATACTTAATACAGAATCATGCATATGAGTACTTTGTAACAAAAATTTGATATAGGGACACATGTGTCTTGCTAAACTTCATTGTTTTTGTTATGTCAAAAAAACACGCTGAACTCATGGACTGGCTATGTATCTTATCAGACTAACTTGATGTATTGTTATACTAAAAACAAAATTTTTGTTTCAGTTATACACAACAATCGTATAATTTTTATGTATTTCCACGACCGTTAAATCGTGCAGCTCCGGACTGTCGATTCATGTGTCAGGCATCTTCTATATCATTTCTAGCAAACCAAGGATTTGACTTCAATAAACTTTTCAAGCTAGGTATTCCTTATCTAACTAGTGACGAGGAAGAAAAATTGAGTAAACGAGTAGAAGAAAGGCAACGTGCTAGGGAAGAGGGTTTAGAGTTAATTCCAATCTCGGATGAGGACAAACCACAAATAGAAGACATTTGGTAAGAATATTTTATTGTTATTGAACTTTTTTATTCTTAACCCCTTGCCTATCGGAGTTAAAATTGACTATGTGGGCCTAAACTGCATAAAGTAAATTGGCAGATGGATTTTCTCTTTTATCATAGATATTATTAATGTTTTTGGCTTCACAGAACCTGAATTTGGCATACAAATTCAAAAATTGAAAATTGCGGATCCATCATCTATTTCCAAAGTTTTTTCACCAGCTAATGTTCGGAAATAAAATAACACACATGATAATTTTTTCGAATGCTTAGCTTTTTATGTCACTATATTGGATGTTCCAATTAAAATTTTGAAGTTTCGTTGCCAAATTCCGATTTAGTGACCTCAAATTGCCTATAGTAGTATCTATCTTGTTTACATTATATCATGTTTTCGTGTTTATTTACTTTTATGTTCACTACATTAGATGGGCCATGTTGATTTTTGAAATTTGGATTCTGTGACTCTAAAAGCATTAATGTTTAAATTTATAACAATGTTCCTTAAACTTTCTTCAATGAAGTAATTGAGCGACTTGATTTCGATTATACAAAACTGTTTTCCGGTTTTTTTTAACGAATAAATATCATTATATTTATATTTTATTTTGTTTAAAATAATTATTATAATCTCGTTGTGTTATATTATTAGTTCCAGAATAGATGAGTTTATCGATTCAGAAGCAGATGAATTGACGATCGATAGATGCAACGCTTTTATTAGACGACTTGTTCATCAAGAAGCAAGGGTGAGATGGCCTAATAAAATCAGATTAGAAAGTAAGACAGAAGGTGGAGGCCAGTGTTTGGTTGTTCAAAAAATAGGAACAAAAGAGGAAGAAAAACAAAGAGAAGTAGAAAGACGAGAAAAGGAAAAGCGTGAAGTACAAGAAGCAGTTGGGCTTAGCGCATTATTAAGAAAAATTGCTGATTCGGTTAGTTAAAATTTTTATTTTCTTATTACATATTATTTTCTTCTCATGAATTATAAAATTTATTTGCTTGATTTTACTGTCCATAGTCATGAATCAGATATTAACTTACATTCTATCTCCCACTCTTGAAACACATTGTACGTATGGATTTCAGGGTAAATTATTAGTGGGGCATAACATGTTATTGGACCTCTGTCATATAGTTCATCAATTTTTCGCACCTCTACCCGAGAGCTATTCGGAATTTAAAGCTCTAATTCACTGCCTATTTCCAAGGTAATTTTAAGTATAATATTTTAGGAAGTAAAATACATATACAGGGTGTCCCATTTTAACTTAGACAGTGGAATATCTCGAAAACAGGGAGTTTTCATAAAAAATGTTT
>JARQTI010000057.1:91438-140186 GCA_030142655.1 Trachelus tabidus
TGTCTCAAACATTTTTTATGAAAACTCCCTGTTTTCGAGATATTCCACTGTCTAAGTTAAAATGGGACACCCTGTATGTGTATATGGTTATCAGTTTTATTTGTATAATCGCATGAAAATCTTTAATTTTTGTTTCTAGGATATTAGACACAAAAGTTATTTGTCAATCTCCGCAGTTTCGAGAGTCTGTGCTCTCATCTAATTTAAATATTCTTTTGGAGACAGTTAGCAAAGCCCCGTTTTCACTCCCGGAAGTGAATTCTGTGGAGAATCGGAGTTATTCTGTGTCGGCAATGAAGTCTCACGAAGCTGGTTATGATGCTTATATTACTGGATTGTGTTTTATATCACTTTGCAAATATCTTGGTGAGCTCAAGAAATATTTTCACATAGAATATATCTAAATGAATTAAATAGATCTTTATTATAAAAAAAAATGATGTTCAAGGTTCCTTACAGAAGCCTGAAGTATCGACGGTGCTTACAGACTCCTCTTTACTAAATCCTTTCTTAAATAAGTAAGCTATACGCATTACTTTCTCGTAAATTGCCTAACTTATGATTCATATTCCACTCAATTCTAAAACGAGATTCTGCTTTTGTTTTAGGCTCCTTATAACAAGACTCAAAGATTTTCCATATATAAACTTAACGGGGAAGGATCGTAAGTAATATATATCCTCTTTGTAATTTAACGATTCTTTATATTTGATATTGAATTTACATTAATATTCACATTGTTTAACATTTGCATCACTTATTTTTCAGCAAATCCAAGCCGGGACCATGTCTTCCATATAACATTTCCGAAAAAATGGAGGTTTAGTGACGTATCCCAATTATTTAATCCATATGGTGAGCTTTCATTTTCATACAATGTTTTTTCAAGTTGTAAATGACTTTACTCCATTGAACCCTCCTTTTGCACAGTATTTCAAGCATTTTGTGTAAATCGATATTGTTCAATTCTTCTTGCGTCCTATCTAGATGGAATGTGACAAGTCATGTTTCTATTGTTCTCAGGTGGCGTAAGTGTGTCCTGGTTGTCGGATACGACAGCCTACGTTGGTTTGAATCGGCGCGATCAAAGCGGCTCAGTGTTAAAACAACTAACTAAGGTTGGAAATTTCAAAATACAAAAATATGCGGAACACCAAGCATCCTTGGATACGTCAAATAAATTAACCCACGGTGAGCGGAAACGGAAGCTGTCAGCATCGGAGTGAGTAAAATTCAAAACATCAAGTAGATGGAAGCATATTAATACACAGTAGTCATACCATGGTTAATTGTAACACAGCAGCTACCGTGTTTAAAAATTATTGACTCGTCAAATAATATGATTATCTCGTTACTTTCTTTCTCTCGTTACTTAAATTTAGTCAACGCCAAACATTTCATCAATACAATAGTTATGTGAAAAACAACATAACATTAACTTGTGCACCATTCGCTGTATAACGTAAACATTGATAGCTAAATGGAATTGTAGTGCATACCATTGATATCTCCTGCCAGTATCGGAACTGTCTAACTTTAATTAAAGAAAAGATATTAAAAGGTGCATCGCGCTCCTCGAAGTTCGTTGGACTGCGATTAGTTGGTGTGCGAGACTATAAGAACGTTCCGATGTTGCATCACACTCAGCCGAACCTACAGCGGGATGTGCGGATTATGTGAAACGCAAATTGCTATCGGCTCCGGATAAATTGCAATATAATTTGTGGTCTATACGCGGTCGCGATCTGCCCGATGTACTCTAGGATTTCCTGTACACGAATAATCTACATAGAGCCGTATACTACGCCCTGAATTAATGCACGAGACGCGTCGTTACATATGTTTTTATGCAAAACACCTCCCGCTCGTGTCACGGGAATTCTGATCATCTACACTTTAAATCATGCTCTCTTAGGACGAACAGTGCATAAATTGTACGTGGACTTTGTCTTGTTTTACGATTAAATTCTAGTGAGCTTTGAAGTAATGATAATCAAAATTTAATAAGCTTAACCTCTTATCAAAATACGGTAGGCTATCTTGGCTAAGAAAAATAATAGACTGGAGGCTATCTCGAGCATTAGTTGATTAGTTCGAACTTCTTGATGTGTATTAGTTAGATTCTGTAATGTATAGGTGCACCCAATCGCCGTCATTACGATGCACGCGAGGCGGGTTCCCATTGGGGGATAAAACCAACAGGGGGTATTAGAACTCGATTAGAATAATTATAATAATACAACACGCTTCGGATAATGTACCGTACTGTAGAACGCAACGCGCCTTCGCCGTTTTCCAGAACTTTAGATTCTGCGCCGGGAATGCAAATGCACACGTCTGACTTATTCGATTCTCCACGCGCAGCGATAGCGGATGAAGATTATTAAAATGCGTAATTAGTCACGATAAATTCACCAGATTGTTAGGTGGATTTTTCAACGTCAAGCGCGCATTCGCATTAGGTAAAGTGGAAGGAAGTAAATTCGTTTTTTTATTATTCTCCATATATGTATCTCTCTCCGAATAGAAACAGGCATTAAGAACTTCACTTTGCTACGTCGCGTTACCGTGAACTAACTCTCAAAAGAACTTAGTGAATTCAGGTTGTATCTTACTATCTTAACCAAGCCGTTAATACGATTACTGAATAACCACCAATTGTACTGGTTTATTTACGTAATTGGACAGCAGCATTTAAGAAGCGTAATTAGTAATTACGTTTCATTTATGCAATACATCCAAAGATGAATTTCATAAACTGTCTGAAATTTTTGCATATACTGGATTGTAGTACAAGTCAAATTCGGGGTTATCACGCAAACGGCTCAATCAGAGTTGAACTTGACGTAGCACGGGCACAGTAGATTACTTGGTAGCAAGTTTCATTCGCAATGACCTCGAAGTGATACCTTACCCTTTCGCTCTCACGACTGATTCGATTTTTCGTAATTTCCTCCGAGACGCCCGCGTACAATGATGCAACAAGTACCATGAGTCAAACGTTAAAGCGAAATATAATTCTATGCAAATAGGAGTGGTGTCGTGCGCGCGCGGGCATAGTGGGCACGCTCGCGTCTGGGCATGCTGGCCAATGTTTATTCGTGTCTTTATTTGGAGTTTGGAATACGGGTCTTAGATGGACTGTATGCATAAGAGACTATACGTATACGAGGTCATGCTTCATCCTGAATCTGAACATCTGGTGGCTTTCAACCTTTTTCAAAGCAGCTATAGTGTGCCAGGTGCGAGGGTGGGAAAATGGCGACATTATCCCACACCGAATGACTCGCGTTGTGCAGTAAAATTCAGGCTGTCGGAATATTACAGTTGGTTGCGCGTGAACCTCCTTTAACGTGGCTGAGCGTTCAACACTATAACATTGCGATCTTTGCGTTACGGGGTTCTCCACTTTTGTCGACACCCCCGCGAATGTGTTTCTGTAAAGTGTCGTGTGTATAGCCGGACAGAGCCACATGCACCGCCGGAATATATTACCTCGTGGCACCGATACATCACTGCGCAACGCCTTTACCTCGCGGTGCTTCTGTTAGCTCAATTCTTATTTCGAGTTTGGTCGTGAGTTTTACATTTAAAAAAAAACACATATTGGTTTCTATATCATTTTTTACACGTATTATTACAACTCGGTAATTAGACAGCTGTAGAAATTTTTGAACCAGGAAATATTTTGGGCTGTTATTCGTATAGTTGAAAAATACCAGATTGTGGCTGTTCTCCGCTGCGAATTCTAACGGCAGACGAATTTTGAGAAATATAAAAATACGTACTTCGCTATATCGTTACAGAGTTCAAGTATTCCTGAGTAACATTCCTAATCATCGAGTATTTTTAACTGTTTTTTCCTACGCTGTGTGCTATTCTGGCTGACTATTTCGACTGTCGTTCTTTCTACTTGAATTATTCTCACCGTCATTTTCGCTTTCCTCGTACTGCATATCACCGTTCTGTGTCCAAATATCTTTGCTGTCTGAGTCAATTGTTCCCGATTTATAAATATAATATTTCAGGTCGTAACTCTTTTCGACTTATATAATTTTTGTGACTGTCAAAACGTTTCTATTCATCGTTTCAGACGTCTAGGTACTTTGGATCATTATTTTCCGTATTTATGTACATACATAATCTTGATTGTCGTCTTGGTGTTTAGTCATGCCAGATCACCGTGTTTCCCGATCGGTGGTCCCTATGTTTATATATCCTTGACCAACTGTATCAATTGTTATTATCGTTACGTTAGTCTTCATAATGATCCTAGCCATCGTTGTCTTTGCTTAAATAATTTCCTTTAATTTCAGATAATTCAGATAATCGTTCTATATGTTCGTAGTTTTTCAGTACGACTGCATGGCAATGTCCTCTGCAATTCGTATCGAAGAAAAAGAATATATGGAATGGATTGCTGTATCAGGATTGATGTAAAATTTGCAGACGTAAAATATTTTCGCTTGCAAAATGATGCGTGTGTAAATATTCAAAAAATTGATTTCGCATATTTGCATAAAATTATTTTGGATGAACTTATTAACCGACAGAGCTGAGCAAAACTTACATTTCGGATATATGTGCCCATAATTATGAAAGTGGTCTAAGTCTAAATTTAAAAAAAAAATGAGTTTATCAGTTATTTCACGCCATATTAATTTATTCTAACGAAATTCATTAAATATCTCGAAACAAGAAATATATGACAGACCACTTTCATAATTATGGGCACATATGTAGATTGAACAGTAATATTTGCAGATATCCAGGATCTCCTATTCAAAAAAGTTTACGTTCGCGAAATTAACCTTTTCTTGCGACGTTGAACGCATGAAATGCGACCATATGATTCAAATCGCCGAGCGCAAGGCAAACCTGTTTGTCCTGACATTCCAGCTGTTTGGAGTATATCGTTCTTTATCTTCAAATAGGCCAGATGATCTTTCCCAATGTCTCACATATTCTAGATCGTCGTTTCTGATGCCAAATTATGCCATATCAAGGTTTTCTCTAGTTATGTACTCCTTTTCAAGATTATCAAAGTTTATCGCCAATACAGAGGGTCAAATAGGTACTCCTGACCATCGTGTACAGCAAAGTATCGTTTATACTGAAAGACACGACGAGCAACGTAAAACTCACAGATGTAATAAAAAATATGTCTTCCTGTTTACGCGTTCGGCCTTCGGTTCCTCCTTGCTGAGGAAATATTGACTCGGCCATTCGTGAACTCTAAGCGCAGGTCTACTTCATAGCACACGCACTGCATTTCTATACATTGATTGTGTACAATTTGATAGTTAATCGGAAATTAACATATGTCAGAGTGCGCGAGAAGTAAATTTTGTCTCGACTACGGGATAAATACAATACTTTTAAACTGATTGGTTTGAAATTTTTTGAGGTTAGTCTACAAACCATTAGCTATCGGTCCTACTAAATTTAAGATTTTTTATTAATATTTTCACCTTTTTTACAGATAAAAATTGCAAAAATATAATATTTTTTGAAAAGTACTTAAACTTTAACAACCACCGTTTTCTTAAATGTTGACTTATATATGTATATCTGATTCCGGTAGGGACGATAGCTATTTTCATACAGATGAAGAATCCGATTCTTATTCTTGAGTCAGATGCGTTTGTGATCTTCGATCTATTCCGCGGGCGAGGTCTGTCTTTTTTAAAGCATAATTTTTCTGTGACTTTTAATGACGAAACGTTTTTAAGATAATTATTAATAATACGCGCATATTACGGGAATAGCTCCTTAAAATAAAAGTTGATCTTGAGAAGAAAGTAAGGAAGATGTTTTCAGGGATAAAAAGGAGGCTGTCATTGCATGCGAACGCGAGAAGAGATCGGAAAACTTCTTATTATACTTTAATCATAAAATTTAGACGACTTACTTTCCTGGATATAATAGGTTTTAAGAAATTTTACGAAATTATGTAAAAATAAGCTTTTTTAAAATTCTTGTTATACCACTGAATTTCATGGCAACGATACAGATCTAACATAATAATCTCTATGCAGGATAGGCTCTCAGTGATTTTCCGTTTTTTTCGTGATCAAGTCACATTCGTTATCCGTTGATACGGTGCTGAGAAATATCTATGATTTGCGCGTATCGCAATATCCCACTCAAAAGAGTTAACGGTATCGTCCATCAAGATGAACACATCCAACTTTTGCCAACCCTAATGAAATTGAACATGTGCTTTTTTTAAATTCCGCAATCCCGTTGTCACACACGAATGACGTTGCTGATCAGTGCAGTGTTCGAAGGGATAATCAGGAGCGCAATTATTCGTCGAGCATGACGTCTTCCCATCGAATCTAATTGTGCAATCTCCTAGTGTGCACCCCGCGCTCAGATAAGAACGTCGTAATTCGTTATTAGAGTGGTAGAACAAGTTGAAATTGTGAATCATACACTCGTAGCTACTTTGTGGGTTTCACTCGCTGACATTCGCTGAGCGAAATATGTAAAATGTTCTTTCGTTTTTCCTTTCTCGAGTCAGTGACAGCTGCGAGTGCCTCTATAACACGCACGAGCTTTTCGGCGAACGGTAGTTGTAATTATAACGAGAATCTCTTGCGCTGACACGAAGAACAAAGTACGACAGCGGCGCTCAAGGCACCAAAAAGTAACTATTATCACGCGACAGCTCGTAAGCCACAACCAGTTTTTACCCTAGTTCATTAGCCGTTCCTTGGTGCGATTTTTTGCGTAATTTGTTAAACATTAACGATAGCGCATCTCCCAGGCACCTTAGATGCCGCGATTCAAATTTCAAGACTCTTGTAATAAGTCTCGTTGAAAGGTCTAAACCTTATCACCGATATATTCTTACCGTTGAATTCGTACCGTTTGTCTCGCTGCACCCGTAACTATCTCTAAGTCTGTGGACTTTATCGCGATCTTATGCGAATTCGTATATGGCGTCTTGTAGGACGTACAGCCTTCGGTAAACAAGAAAATAGAAATAAAAAAACAAGAAAGGAGAAAAGCTTGACTAAGCCACCTAGCGATGTCGTGATGGCGAGCTCAAACGGATGATTGTATCGCGATTTGATTATACGCGAGCCTGCACACTTGTCGCTATCTTTCGACTACCAACTAATCAACACTGCTAACGCCACGCGGCTTATTACAGGGCTCAGTTATAGCAGGTTGATCATGCGCGGAATTCGTAATCAGTCCTTGTATTTTTACCTCATATATGCCCCAATGGCCGGATGCATTATAATTTTGCTATCACTCGTTCATTTGGTTGAATTACAACACAGATAGAGCTATGATATGAATACCTGCTTTACAGGGCACGTAACGTGGGAGGAGAGAGTAATGGGGTAATGGATTTTTATGAATAGGTATTTTTTATTCAGCGAATTCACGTAGTCTTCCTGTATTTTCAGAAATTTTATATTCAAGCGTAAATAGTTGCCCTCGATAGAATTTTTAGTTCGATCAGTTGCATGCAGCTCTTGAAATTATCACGGGAATCCAACATCCCGGGCGACTGCAATTGGATTCACTGCTTAGCCGCAGGATACGCAGACTCGTCGAACAAGATAACTAGAACGCGATACCTGAGTTACGATCGGTTGAAATGCTTTTGAGCTTCAATTAAACTGACAAAGAGATGCTGCAATTATGCATCAGATTTTTTCGCTCCTTGTTAAGACGGCACTGCTGTGTTTTAGAACGCATATAAAATATTAGCCCCTGGCGTCGTTCGTTTCCTACCGGTTGTTAAAGAACAGTTCAAACTTCATTCTAAGATTTTAAAAAAATTCACATACCATTCTAAATATAATGACTTTGAAAGAGGCAACGTTGTGTTCTGGTACTATTAAGCCATTACAATTAACAGGATTGTATAGTACAGAGGACTTTCTAGAAAAAATTAATCGCGTCTACTTCAAAAATAACTTCCACAAATTTCAAGTTTATCAATTGATATGTTATTTTTTTAAATGATCATATAAATTCACACCACACGACCCTGCTAGAATAGGATACGTTAATTCAAAATCCTTATCTAGCAACCAACAACGGCTTTGACGTACTATTGGATCCAGGGGGGCCATAATAAACGTAACATAACATAACGCAGGCGATTGGTATTCCGTAAATGTCAAGAGACAGTTTACATTACTATCTTTTAAAAGTTTCGTCGAATTCCCGAGTGCATGGGCGTATCCCTATTTTTAACTTAATCCTAGTTACAGTAACTTCTTGACGCATTATTTAAATGATCCTCAAATCGAACAAGATATTGCATTGCATAAGAACGCGACTGAATTCGCAGCTGAATTGAATATCCACGAGCGGACGAGCTATGTCGTCACGAAAACGTGGTGACCGTAAGGCTACATTAAATGCGCTACAAATAAAGCCGAGCACTAATAGCATAAATAAAGGCTGGGTATCTACTGGTAGCTACCGTACGCGGAGTACGCATGCGACTGCGCATGCTGAAGATGATAATATTATTAATAATAACGCTAATGCGTGCGGCTTTACGACGCAAGACGAACAAGAGCGGCGCGCTGCGACGTACGGGAGCCAGAGATTTCCATGTATAATGCGGATACGAGTGAGTGCCTCCTTCTGCAGTACACAGCTGCTGCATCCAGGCTACGCCCTCGGTATTATCCGTAATGAGTTCTACACGCTTTACGTTTTTTTCACTCAAACGGCTTTGCTGTTTTGCATGAAACAAGGTAAAGACTGAAGGGACCACTCGATCCTTCGCTTATGCGGCTGTGCGTCTATGCGATAGCACATCAAAAGCACCACCTTCGTTGCACTACCATAAGTTATACGGTGTTGACTGTGTCGGTAGAAAAATTTTCGGATACAAAATTCATTGGATAAAATACTTCAGTCGTATATAGTAAATGTACGAATACGTGAGTGCACTATGTAATGGGAAAACACTAGTGTAATGTGCAGTGTCTATACCCAGTTTTTTTTTATTCATATCGTTTCGTGTTAATCAGATAATTTTTGATTATGGGTGAGCTAATTTTGAAGCTGGATTTACCAGCAAATTATATTTGTGTATTTATATAATCATGTATATGAAATTTGCTTTGTTCAATAGATCGAAGATTCATTGCGTTTGAAATATCTTTTATGAATAACGAACCAGTTTTCTTTTATATGCTAATACGAATTATAGAACATTGTTTGCCTATTATTTAGAAATTAATACCGAGCATCGCTTGTTTTGAATTTATTTCTTTATAATGTCGGATTCAAATACGGATAAAGGTAGTAAAATGGGTAGGTTCGTAAAAACGATATTACTTCAAGGATGAACGATAACGTATATTTTGTTATAACACTTTTATTGCATTTTTATACAATATTTTCTTATTTATACGGGATTATCGATAAATTTTATTAGATAGATAGATAGAATCGATTGAGTAACGGTTAGTATGTTATGTTGGTCAACGTGTTCAATGTGCTTTTTCACACGTAGCTTTTTATAAAATTACGTAAATATATTTTGAAATGGAAAAATCAAATATATTTCACTGCAAAATAGACTTTATAACAAAACTGCAATGCAGAGTTACGCGTGGCTTGCATTTCATTGTATGCGATCTGTAAAAAAAAAAAGAAACACATGCAACTCGTAGATCGACTGTGTGTCCAAGTGCTTTATCCATCCCTTTCGTGTAAGCTTAATTATTTGTAATTGAACTTGAATGACGAAAATTGTGGCTTTATTTTTTGTATATAGAACAAGATCAGTTCCTTTATATATAAAAATTGTGACGCATCCGGTATCTTTGTAACGCAAATTTTTCTATGAAGCTGTCTTGGAATTTGATCAAGGTGGACATGATGCCAATGTGTCTCTTCGACTCGACGACATCTGCTACCAGCTTAATGGGGAGTAATCGAGAAAAAAATCGATGATGTATATGGAAGACAATAAGAAGGATTAGCAGTTACAGTTACCGGCCAGACGAGTTAAGGAGTTACGAGTTACAAGCATAGTAATTGGTTGGCACGTGGGCGCCTCATTAATACTCCTGGCATGCTATGCTACCCGCGAGCTGACCCATGTGTCTTCTGAGTGCCCACACCGTCGAGGCCTCCTTGTCATGATTCAATGGAAAATCTCATCGCACATGACGATAGATATTGAAGAATTTTATCCACTTTCTGATTCTTCGAGAATCGACAGGCCTCTACACCCATTTCTGTAAGGACAATTGCGACACGAAGCAGCCAATGCGATGGCCAAAGTGAAACAGGGAGATCGGGCCCTCTGGCACTCGGCGACAGATTTATGGTACCGCTATGGCCGGCCAGAAGAGTGACGAGAAATTAATGTTGGCACTGCAATGCTCCTGGCTACCCGCTGCTACGAGGATGTTTTCTCAAGGCACCCTCGGCGTTCCGTCTCTTAGCCCTATTCGTTTCATGTCGGCTTGTTCCGCCATCGTTCGCAAAAATTTTCTAATTTAGTGTCTACTCGTGATAGGAAGCAGCCTCTCATAATGTATCCTGAAGGGAGAAAAAATGTTATTCGCCTGTGTTTGCTATTGGAGGATACCTCCATCAAATGATGTTTTCTGACATTTCTTTCTGAATATTTCTTAGGGGGATTCGAGAAACAATTGAGTAATCTGATGCACTGTATTATCTTGGTTGTATTTCAGGCATCACGTTCCTTCTCTTCTATTGTTTTACTCTATTAATCTCTTTGCCGAAGTTTCGAAGATGGCAGCGGATGCTGTTACTGTTAACTCGTGGGCCTAATAGCCTCGACCCGTCGTGTCCCGTATTTTTCAAGAAAGCAGAAATTGAATTTTCCACTGATGCGCGCACACGCTTGTACCGATCCGTCATATGAGTCTGAAATATACATGCGCGTGTGCGCTAGTAGTCTGTTATATTTTGCATATTCATAAGCAGAGCGCCCAGGTCGAAGCAACATCTATGTAGGAACCGTCAACCCATGGCCTGAATAAATCACATTGCCCGCGGACGGCATAATTTCGAAGTTAATAATTTGAGAAACAAGCACGCTAAACTCTACGAGAACTTCACGAACAAGACCCCGGGCATGTGGCCGCTAATGGCGCCGCATTAATAGTCCTGAATTGAGAAAGGAAAAGCTTGGAACTGTCGCAGACAGTCGACGCAACTGCACGACGCTCCCGACTTGTATGACTTATTTTTGTTCTTCTATACCGGTAAAGATATTGTATGTTTCTGGAGGAAACTATGGCGGATTCTTTAGGATATCTCATCAATTCTAGAGAGGGTCGCTTTATCTTATTAAGTATCTTAGTGACTTACCCAAGCAGTAATTAAAAGTTTGCGGTACTTCTACGTCCTTAACCAATCGGATATTTGATTGCATTCAAACACATACTGCTTGGTAATTCTATTTCTACATATTCTATTAATTCTTAGAAATATGCTGTTTTTGAGATATTAATCATTTTTTTTACTTATTTTAGTATCAAGTGCACGTTATGTAGTATAAAAACTGTGTAAATGTAGTTGGAAACCTTAGTCGAAATTCCGTTATGAAAATTGTGAGGGTCCACAGAGGTCCTAGATACGATTAGACTAGCCTATTGGTGACCTAGAGGGAACTGGACTTACAAAGAAATTTTCTATTTGGGATGTCTAGTAGAACAAGAAGTAATACTGTGCGATTAATATGAACGATTAAAAAGTAAAGCTCAGTTTCATGTATCATTAAATTTTACACGATTTAAAGGAATATGTATATTTCTTTAAAAAAAAATCACTTCATTCATCGAGTGTCCGTTATTTATATACCTTTGTCTTCTACATATATCGTATTACCAAACATTTCTAATTACGTTTTTGAGAGACGTTCATATCGATGCAGACTAATGCCTGATTTTGTCATGGCAGTGCGATATAAAATTATTTCTAAATTTTGTTGTACTTGAAACGTATGCATAAATTAAACTGATTGCCATTTAAAAAAAATGAATGTAAGAAATTTGCACGTTATTGTTCTGTGTTTCAGGAAGGCGCCGTCGTCAAAAGAAGAACCAAAAGCATCGTCAGTGAATATCCCGGAGACGTCCGAAGACGACGGATGGGAGATGGCCTCAGGTAATACGCTCAAATTATCCTCCAATTCAGTTTATCAGGCATGGGGTGCAACAGGCACGTATCAAGAGCGCGCGAAATCCTCAAGATCATCCGAGAATAAGGATGCAGTGCAATTGGACAAGTTGAGCGACACGTTACGATCAGAGAGCGGGAAGTTCGAACAGTCCAAAGTCGTGCATAAGATACGACTAAAAAATACTCTGAGTCTACCGACGGATCTGCGAAATGGTCGAGCTTCGAAGCGAGAGACCCCAAAGTACACAATACTGCGGCGTAGTCCTGATCAATTGGAAAGTAGAAACATCGAAGATTCTCGATCTCTAAGGCCACTTCTCAAGGGAACACAAGACGATTTGAGGAAGATGCAAACAACAGAGAAAATCGGTGACGCCGAAAATTACAGCTCTATCTCTACTGAGATTGACACAACCGATTCGGAATCGCGACTGAAACACGAGAAATTGTTCGAAATGAAGAAAGAGAGTCTCACGAGAGCAAAGTCCAATCCGATCAGTGGCGAGAAGCCGAAGACAGTTAACTCGAGGCTGAAGAACTTGGATGCTGCTGCGCTTTTCCAGAAAAAGATGGTCAAGACGCCGGTCAGTACACCCCCGATGAGTCCCAAGGCGAAACGCTCGCCGAAGAAACAGGCCAAGAACAAGTTGACGGATCTCGGCAGCAACGCTGCGTGTCTCAACATTCTCGAGAAGTCTGAGCGAAGTGAGAAGGGTGAGAAGAGCGAAAAGACCGCAGCGGCAAACGAGAAACTCGTAACGATGTTGGAGAAGCAAGTGACGAATGGAGAGAGACAGAAAAATGCGGAAAAAACAACGACAAAGGACGAACAAGCGTTGAAAAAGAGAAGCAACGTTGACGACAAGATCGAGCTGAAGAGGCCGACAATGAAATTGCTGCGAAGTGCCCGGAAGCGCCCGGAAAATGTCCTCATCACTGGGAGTCTTTTATTTAGAATTGCCCAAATTGCTGGTATTCTGCTTCTGCTATACGTATTTATTATCTTTTGAGAGCGAACAAAGACTGCGTATGGAGATTACGAATACGAAGATCGTTTTTGATCATCGGGCAGCTGCGTATTATCAAATTTTTCATTGATTGAATTACTAGATAGTGCGTGGAAACGAACGCCTGCCTCAGGGAGGAAGGACATTACGATGAACTTTGCGATACGTCGTCCTTTTCCTTTCGGTGCGGTTACGAAGCTCAAACTTATTGGAACAAAACTTTTAGAAACTTTTTAAATTTTTTACAAATTTTTTTTCATACCGTGAGCCTTTTGAACAATTTTATGTCTCATTAAATCCTTATCACGTTTAAACTAGGACTGATTGCAACTTGATTTCTGTATGTTAAGTTTGATCGATGTAGATTGACTTATTGTTAGTTCGATAATTTAGGTTTTTCTGATGAAATTCTTGGTCTTTCATTACAAGCAATTTACTCGCTTTTTATTTTTGTTATCATGCGCGGCTTGTGCTCGATAGACGTGGCCGTTTAAGTTAATTTGACAGCTCCATGAAGCTTGCGTAATCGAACACTAGCTCAGTAATTTACAGGTTGTTTCATAACAACTAAATCGTTGAGAGTCGATAATTTGCCTGCTGTTATTAATCGAAATACGATATGTTTCGCGAATAACATACCAAGGCATTCCCTTCATTTTCGAGGGAATAATTATAAATTTATCGTTCTCTGGGCTTTAACCATTAGACAACAATCAGTAGATACAATATCGTTACAAAATTTAATCAGACCTTCTCAGTGAAGCATTTTTTTACTAGATCAGACACAGCGGGCTGTGTACCAATACTGTACCTATAGAAAGATATCTTTACTAATTGGCAACGATATAAGAAAAATAATCTTTCTTTCGAGTGTCTCAGTCGAATGTGCAAGTATTCCTGCTAGACTTCATTCTGTCTGTAACGATAAATACTTGACACTACTTGTAGCCGCAATCTAGTATCAATTTTATCTCGAATATTCATTTCTTATTACATAGAACGTGAGTCTTATGAATCGGGAACTGATATTGAATGACGATTACACGTATGTAACAATCTCCTGTCGCGTTCTTATAGACAAAACGTTTGGTTTCTCTCTTGTTAGTAACTGTGAAGAACTCGCGCTAATAATTTTGAATGACAGATTAACAATGATCTCAGAATACCGTTGGACATTCTCTCGAAAAACGTAAAGGCTGTGCAACGATTGCGCAGTGTCTTGGAGATACTCGAAATATGCATATATCCTTACCAATACGTACAAGAGCGGTAATGGAAATAATGCCTGCAGCGAATGCAGTGATAATAATATGGGTGCTTTTCAATTGCACAACCAGTGTCGACGTATGTCGACAAACGCAAGCACAAATTTCTAAGGACAACTGGAACAGCGGCTATAGTAAGAATGGCTAAAGATCCTCATGCTGTTACGCGTTTGTTGGCTTGTGTCGAGATTGGAACAACACAGTGCGGCCTATTGTCCACATTTGTCCAGTGATATTTCAATTGGAAAGCACTCGATAACTCGAGGAGGCTTAAGCACGTGCAAGAAAGCGAACATATTTATTTTGTTCTCTTTGACACGCGTCTATATAACATTTTATAGAGAATTATTTTTTTTACATGGAAAGGCGTAGATCTTAAATTAGCAGTATTATCATGTAGCGGATTGAAATAATGCGATCTGAATGCTGTAATTATATTTTTTGGAATTCCGGAAAAGTTCCTAGTTAAAAAAATATATGAATCATGTATGATCAGTGTAAGGTTTTGAATTTATATTGATTTTATACTGATTGAATATGAATCGTATATAAGAATAATCGTTGATGAAGATAGGATATCTGTCACACGTATTAAAATAAAAAATAAGAATAACAAATATGAAATTCATAATAAGGAATGGTAACAATTATACCCCACGTGATACTTTTATAAAAGAAAATTATTTATTTATTCATTAACAACAGTTTCTTTTATTCTTATTTTTATATGTCGTGGGATAAATATTATATACATCTTCGTCAATGATTATTCTTGTATACGATTCGCGTACAATCGGTATGAAACCATTTGTACTGATTGTATTAGATTTATATTTTTTTTTTTGGGCCAATTACGATATGTTTTTGATAATGCTACAACGGCATTATTTTCTTAAGGGTCTCGTCTTACCCTATCTTCCCCTGATACAAATTAGAAAACGGATTTTTTAATTCTTGAAAGACCTTCAGATCGCTCTATTCGCGTGCAACTTGTGTACTTATTATTAGTATTAGAAATTGTCAAAGGGGGAAATTGTGATTACGGCCGCAGGCGATTCATAATTTTTATTTGATTTGCTATCTTTTTCTTGAATTTTTAAGTTTGGATATTCCTTACTGATGTCCCCGTGAAGAGTTTTTCTCATTTGCTATTCCGCTTAAGGTTGTTAATTTTGCCTGCGTAGGTTTTTAATATTTTTTACACGTAGACAGTGTTTAGGATAAGTTATACAAAAAAACGAGACCTTTCTTTTGAAACTCATAAGCTCATATATTCGTTAATGCTGCACAAATATTACAGTTAAAAAATTGTTTCCTTCACGCACTATTGATGAATTGCATAACAATTAGGAAATTTCATTATGTTGATATCCATTCTGTTGGTAAAACTGTGTTTTTAGTATCGGTTGATTGACTTGTTTTAGTACCCTTAGTTTTATCCATTTTAGCATCGTTTTTGGGGAATTAATAGAACGTATGATAACAAACTAATTGAGATCTTTTAAACCTACGATTTTTAAAACCCGAACAAAAACCACTTTTCCATAGAATTGCTTGGTTCACCTCATTTTTTACTAATATTTTCCTTTATACTGGAGAAGTACGTTGGTTTGGATAATATACATATATACGTAAATGTATGTACTTAGATCGGTATATAGTTTGATAGATCTTTAGACCTCGTAAAAACACAGCATAATAGATTCATTCGACTTCAATGGTTTTAACGAATAACGCAAATATACAGATTCGTAAAAATATACATGCTCGAATCGCAGAATGTTTCTGCAGAATATCTACTTTAATTGAATTATTTGGAAAATTATATTTCTCATGGTTAACTTATCTTGTATATGCATATGCGTATGCACAATTCAATTGTTAGCAAATTGCACGTGGCTTTCTATACAAAAACGTAAATATTTGCTAAAGTAGAAAAGGAAAATATCTTTTGTTCAAAATAATGCATATGTATACACATTTTGTAACAATCATATTAGACAGTGGCACGTATGCCTTGCTAGAGATTTCATTGTTTTCGATTTGTCAAAAACAAAAAACATCGAACTCGTGGATCGACTATACATGAACATATCGAGTAGACATAAAACACCAAAAATCGTACTTACGCCAGGAACAGTAAAAAAAAGGAAATATTGGAATAAGTACTTGGTGTTGCTGTATTCCTATCCACATGGTACTCGGTGCGTTGCGAATGATGTTAATATTAAGATTGTGATAAATAGATCTGTTGAAACGATATGTTACGGTAGATGCAGTTGAAGAAGCAAGAATTGCTATACTATTGTAATTTTATAACCGAATTTATATAGGCGCAGGGATGATGAAGAATTGGTAACGGTGATGGTTGTGTAACACACGGATTAATGATTAATATATTTATTTCTTATTTTTCTTAAACAGATGTAGAAGGCTAATATCAACGAACACCCATCCTTATCCAAACCTTCAGAAAAAATGTCGATACTAATTTCGACCATTTTGACGGAATTGATTGTATGACTCCTGATTTAATGTTTTATTATCGAGGATTATTCACCTCGGAATATTCAATTTATTCAGTCAACAGTTGATTTTTACCTAGGCAAGATTTTAAATTAAAATATGATATTAGGTGATTATCCGTATGTAATTTGCTATAACAGAATCAATGTGTTCTCGTGTGAACGAATTCTATGGTGTAATTATAAAAGTTAAATATTTCATTATCGAAGCATAATATACAATTGGTTAAAAAGTGTTTTTGAACGTATGGATTTTAATTTCAGAAATTAAGATGTTTTTTTCACGTTACAATCTTTTACTTTTTGACAGCCAGATAACAAATGTATTACCTTGTATTCTATATTACTGTTAAAAGCTTTTTAAGTAAGGTAAATCTAACTAATAAATAAGATTGTGGTCAGGATAGATCAGGCAAAGTTACTCGACTAATAAATTTGAAGGGTTATGACGTTGCGCATAAACCAATCTTTCATTCTCTGCGCAGGAAAGCGGCGGCGTAAGCGGAGAGGCCCTATCGTGACTGGAAAAGCGCTGGCGGCAGAGGGGACGAAGAACTTTGCCGAAAATACTACTTGGGAATAACAGAACCAAAATCCAGCAGTATGCGGAAGATGACAAAGGACAGATCAATGGACCTATTGCCAGAAAATAAATCATTTTATTACACCTGATGTTTTCCTAAAATAGAATCACAATTTATAGAGAAGATCATCGTATTATGAATAAATCAAAATACATTACAGATAATATCAGTTAAACACAATTTTCCTCGAAGAAATGAAAGCATTACCAAATTAAATAATTGTCCGTAAGATGTATGGATTTTTTATTTTCAGTATTATAAATATAGCAGTAATCTACTAGACTGCTTAAAAATGAAAAGCTAGTAAACTCTCCAACACTCGCATGGGGTTCCAAAAGATCTCAAATCTTTAACTTTCTCTCACCACACTAAAATAATGTTATTCGAAATTATTCTTTAACCGGTACTAAATTTGAGTGATAAAATATTTTTGCGTTGATCGTTAAAACATTGTATTAACAAAATAGGGTCTTTAAGGCCGCACACGCGAGTAACTAGTGTCACGACAGTTGACGCTACTGTTCAAGGGTTAAATAAAAATATTTTTGTTTTTACAGCATAGGCAGCAACTCTTAATATAAAAATTAAAATAAATGATTTTATCCTCGATTAAAGATTTCATTCAATCATTATGGAAATAAAAGTCGAATGATCTTGAATGTAGTTAATAACATCAATCATACCTAATCATCCGTAATTTTCTTTAATGCCTCATTTACAAAATGCAGTATTCATAATTGTTACTCAGCGGCATTTAATGCTCATTTGTAATGAGAAAAAGATTTTTTAATGACCATAAATATTCATGTTCGTAGGAGATTATTATCTTTGAATTTCCTGCTGAATGCGTAAATAGCAGGTGCTCTAAACTTTAATAATATTTCAATCTAATGACCTGAAAAGAATATTAATATTTGATGTACAGACTCCTAATATTATTAGGTTATTTGTTAACTGCATAATATTGATAACGATAACAAGTACACACGAAGAAAATAAGCATCTGTAATGAAGATAATAACGATTTCAAATTGTTAAAGCATTTTGTCAGATTTATCCTGTTATATACAAAAGTGTCTTTATTATTGTTTGAAATGTTGAATTTGTTAGAAACGTTATTTGTCCTTGAATACACTTCACTTCCATATTATTCCAAGTATAATATACAAAAGCGTCCAGTCGCTATATCCCTTATTTACACTGTGATCAATTTGCCATCAATAACAAAATTCAATCAGTCTACACATCACAGGAAAAGCCTTATGACTAAATTGAAATTCATTCGTGTGTTAGCTATCTTATTCTATATTCTGTACTGTTCTGACATTCATAATTTAAACCGGGTTACACATCTGTGTTCGACTAAACTGATTTTATCTGTGGGTTGAGTGCTTATCGGAACTCCTGACGTATCTAGATCAGCTATAATCGTGCGATATTCACCAAGCAAGATGTACCGAGCAGCCCTCGATTGGCAAGAGAATGAACACAGGATTGAGAATCTGTACGATACCCCATTGCGTGGTAACCTCGCGAAGTCTCCAAGACGTCGTTTACTGGATAAACTGTTCAAAGTGGTGAGTACGGAGACCAAGGAGAATTTATTTCACTAATATAAAATTATATTGACAGTTACATGACTTGTAGTTTCTGGAATCATCTAATCACAGCTAGACTTTTATACTACAATGGTGGCATTACTTACATGTATTTAAATATCTTGTTGAGTACCCTGGTGTATTTGTATTGAAATTTAATAGTGAACCTAAAAAGATCAATTAATTTGTCCTCCTATGTTAATCAGACCAATCATACTTATCGTAAAATTCAAGAAATCGAATCCTTCGTTGATTTAAATTGTTCATAAGGAAAAAAATAAATTACACAGTATTTCTATTTCTATTAAAGGACATTTCTCATATAATACTACACAGTTATTGCAACATGTCAAAATGTATGTAATCAAAGTGATTAATATACCTCATACAGGATAGTTACATTTTTCCTAAGATAATACATCATGCTTTCTACGGCATCCTTTTTTATGAAATCATACCACGATTTCACCAAATGCTCTGTACAAGCAAAAGTTCCATTACCAATTTTAGTTCTGTTTCACTCATAGCCATGCAGATAAAGGATATAAAATGTGTGTACCATCGAAAATGAATTTCGGAGATGTACAATAAGATCTAAATAGTCTATATTACAAAATATGTCATTTGTTTATTTTATAAACACTCAATCAAAAACGTGTAAAGTGTGGTAAGGTAACGAGACAAACAGAGATAAATTATGAAAATTATAATTCAAAGTATGCAAAGAACGTCAAAGCATTTTTATAATATCTTGCAAGGTAATTTAATAATGTACATTGTTTATTTATGATATTACTGTGAATTATATTATTTAAATTTTTAGATAGATACATTTTCAAATATCAAGGTCCAATATCCACTTATGTGTAAATCTATTTGTATCATTAAATATGTGTACCGTGTTTAAAAGTTAATGGTATTTTTTTTTTTTAAATCTTGTTTGATTTTAATAAGTTTGATGTGGGAAAACAAAATTTCTCTAATTTGTATCGTCTCCTGAAATATAAACGAGTCGTATGTATATGTAATTGCGATATGACCTACCTACATTGTTGTTGGTTCAATTTATTTAATTAATTCTCGCTTACACTGGAGAATTAATTTTGGCATAAGTAATCCGACAGTCCATGTATGTAATTAGAACAATATCCAAATGGTTGTGTACAATAATGACTATTTACAATCGGTGATTTTAGTGAATTTAGCACACCCTCTATTGATTATATTATTTCAATCACATTTTCTTCAATGGTCGTATATTTTTATGCAAATGAATATTTATGCAATACTATGCAGAGTGGGTCTGTGCCATTTTTTAATATCACTGCAGCTTTATTTGAATTTAAGCATCTTAATTGTCAATGAAGTCTCGTAATATCATCGTTGAAAATACTTGTCGCCAGGATCAATTTATTTTACCTATTTTGAATTTAAAAAATTGTACTAATCTTAAAAGGAAATTAATGCATTGATCATTATACATATTGGTACAATTCTTGGAACCTGTTTTACTCGACATGTAAAGATGAAACCCAGTTGTACAACTGTTTCGCTGAATTTACCAAGTTGTAATTGATATACGACGCTTTTGTCATGCTACTTTGTATTTTCTGCATTCTCTTCCATAAGAACCTGCTGTCTACCATTCTCTATGTCCTTATTAGATATCTTAACTGGCTCAAGAGAATAAGTCGAGTCTGAACCTAACGATAACTACACGTTCAGTTGCACGCATAAATATGTTCATGTACCACGGCCAATTCTATTTCCCAAAGGGAAGAGTTGTTCTTCTAATGAAGGTCTTATTTCTTACATACGAGTCCATACGATGGAAAATAATCGATGGCCTTAATATATAATTCGAACATTATGTTCCCATTAACATAAAGAGAAGAAAGTTTGATCGATGGGCGTGTATTAAAATCTACAGATCGTCGATATGAAATTGCTATTCGCACTCGTTTTTACCTTCGCTTATTAGACATTACTTATTTCACTTGCAATAACTACGAGACGTTGCCATAGCTGGTACTTGTACTGCTGCACTAACATACAGTATTATCATCAAGGTATAGCAAGTATAATAATAATGAACTGAAATTGTTAATTCCAGGTAGAATGTTCAATAAGTAAATAATTATTATTTGTAATATGTTTATACTTCGTGTAGACAGAATTTACAGTTATCACTCAGAATGTCTTTCAATTTGTTTAATAAATCACAGTATAAGAGTTGATGTAAGCATGAGTTATTTATAGAACTTCGAATGCTTATTTCGATGTGGCGCGTTGGACATTTTTGGGATTTCCAAGGGCATTGCATTTTTTTTAATCAAGGCACATGCCGCATAGAAACCCCAACCCTGCCACAACGACTCTTTTGCTGTAAATAGATATACGATTACGATGGAATTTAAATGAAGATCGAACACGATTATTTGACAGAATTTGAATTTACGATACATGCATTTTCATGGAAATCTTTAAATACCTTAAGATTAGGTAATCGATCCTTCAAAAGAGGGTCAAGAATCGTTTTGAATAATATTCAATCAATGTATCAATCTCTGAAGGTTCCTTGGGAAAGAATTAAAAAAATTGCTTCACGCAAGAGGAAGCCGACGTGTGCCTTAGCAGCGCAGCGTCTCGATGAGAAATATGAGTTGGTAGAAAAAGCTAGAAGACGAATGCAAGAAAATGACAGGTAAAATAAAACTGGTCTGATAATAAATAATAACAATAAACAGACAATCGACAACCGTAACTCTGCGGCACAGTGTACGAGACTTTCTAGATTGACAGACGGCTAAACATTTGTCCATTACGACCTACGATTCTTCTACTATCGAATCGGACAATAGTATTGCTGTTAATTACAAGAGCGATCTTATGCCCAATCATTCTAGGCATGACGGTGCCATTTTGTCGGGTTACGTGAAACACAGCTTCTATTTCGGCCCATTTGTGTTTCATTGCGGGTTACAATGCCCCCGTCGATTAATATCGATTACCAAAGATTCTTAGAACTATTTTCATGCGCCCCTTTTGTTCCCTCGCCAGACGTACTCTCTGCCCGATTGCTCGGCTGCAGACAAATCGGTTTTTGTCTTTCGGATAGAAACCAGCTTGATTGCTGGTAATGTTTAAATTACCTCATCTCCTCAGTCTTCTTGAGCCTTTTCCAATTTCTCGAACGTTCATGCAGATATTTATGGTCGCAAAAGACAGTCGGCCAATGCCAGGGAAGAAAATCGAGTCAAGGTCTGCAGCTGGCTTCGAGCATGGTTCAATGGGCGCAAAAGTAGCATTAAATTCGGACGTATCACCTTGCTGAAACTAAGAAAGCTTTATTGTAATTTCATGATTAAGACAAAAGATAGACACACTTTGACTTTCAATATCCGCACGTATCTATAGGTTGCATTTAAATATCCAACTACGCTACATTTGCAGTAATACTGCAACGTGGTGTAATGATTTCTTCGAGTTCCATGATGTCTAATTGTAAGATACACAGTGCCCGGCAGCAGCGCATATATAGACAATGATGCAAGTGCACGTTCCGTCTAGGCACGACGCCATTTCTATGTTCCATATGTCCACCGTAAAGTCATAGGTATAAGTGCCATTCATACGTAGAATTATTTATTCAGAGACGTGGAGGAAACTTCATCTGGTATCGGATATTCATAGGAAGCATGCCCGTTCTTCGACAGTCGAAGCAAAACAAAGGCACAAAGTACATTCGCGTAGAAGCAAAAAGAAATGTGGAGCGAAGGATGCGCAGTAAATAGCGTCCAACGATGGAAAGTGCAATTGGCTCGGAGAAAATATAAATTATGGTAACACTGAAATGGCTTAATGGAGCGCAATTTAATTTCACAGTCATATACGTGCAGTCTGCGCGGTGCGTAGAAGGAACACTCTGTGCACCGAGTATAGTGGTAGATAGATAATACTTGCCCCAGCCGCTCGTAATTAACGAACTCCAATCCCTGCGTAATTAATACGTTGCGCATAACGCTAACGAAGGAACGGTGCACTCGCATTTGGAAATTTAAAAGTCTTGACTCTCGGGTTTCCTTCGGAAGACTCGAACACGTACTACTCTGTTATTTATTTATCATACAAAGTATGCATAGGCGTTACATTGGCTTGCGTCGATTTCCCACGAAAGCCCCGAAGCACGTCGTGTAGGCGCCTAAATGAGGTTGCTCGTAAGTAAGAAGAAGCACCGTTTCGAAGATCAAGCTCGAGAATTTAGCCGCAAATCGCATAGGGGATAAGAACGTCTTGCCAAGTCACAAATCATCCAAGGTTAAACGATACTGCATGAAATATTGTGTCCGCGCACTGTAATTTACAAGTATCACACGGGCGTACGTATCGGTGGAGGTAGGTACGTAGTAGGTAGTAGGTAGTAGATACTAAGTATGTATGGTACTAGCTATACATTGGGATAAGACGTGGCGCGCGTACGCATCCTGGTATCTCGTGTCTACGTTACGTCCTTTATCCGGAGTCTCATTAAGTCTCTTGGAAAAATATGAGGGTACCAAGAATTTCATTAATTTCATTCCAGTGCCACGGGACGAGGCTATAAAGTTCAGCGCGTAATCGCTCGTTAATCGCTTTGGCTTCGTTGGATAATTCATAATTTTAATAAGAATCCTGAGCCTGCAATGAGTTCGAGAGGCAGCAGTGTTACAGAAGTCCTATAGAGCGCTTTGCCTTATGAATTACGAATGAGCTTTGGCCAGTTTCTATAGCAGCGTCGAAACTTAAGCTGGCGTCGATAATAGACGTATGTACCAGTAAATGTATTTACTGAACTACCAGTCTTTTCTAATCAGGACTCTGTCATGATACGATTCATCCGAACGAAAGTAGATGCAGATGGCAGCACGGAGATAAGTGTTGGACCAGTAATGGCTCCTGTATTTTTCCGTATTATAATATACGATTTCATAATTGCCTCTTCGTGTCTCGACTGTGTTTGTGGCTACGTGCATTGCCCATGCGCCTGCACGTATATGCCACGGCCTGTATGTTGCCAATCGATATTCTCGGAGATAAAAGCACGGTGCACGGAGCAGAACCCAATTAAATCGAATGTATCGGTGACTCGCGAGTTTCGAAGAAATTCCAATCGATTCAATTCGATTAGGATCGTTCGAATTTGACCCGCATCCTACAGATTGTAATATGACGTTAATTATTTCTTTTTCTTCCTGACACGGTAGATTTTTCGAAAGGTGTCACGCTGCTTGTTTTGCCGAGATTTATTATACTGTTTATTAATATTGTTCTTTGTAAGCCAAAGTGAGTCAATTTAAACGTTTCTTTGCTCTGCATTTGTTGGAGGGATATTGTACGGTGCATCTTTCACAAATGGTTCATATGCACTTTATAGGCACTCGTTTGCACAATGCAGTCTAGCTATAAATGTAAGTTATATCCTTATTATCTTTGGTATGATTCTTATCTACGAATTCGATTCTCACAGTTTTCTTTTTTTTGTGCATTTTAAGTACAGCCAATTCCACATATATACATACACATGGACGTAATAATTTCATTGATTGAAATATATGGTCATTTCCTTTTAATATATCAATAATCTTTTATTTGTCATGCTTGTCTGCGTGAAAATCATTATTTTACTAATTGACTGTAAAGACCAACGTATCTCCGAACGAACAATATAACATGAGATGAATGATGCTGATATATGAACAAACGTAAGATTTGGTTTCATACAACAAACTTATGAATCATGTTCTACACCTTTTCGGTAACACTTTCCTGTTTACGGTTAAACTAAAATTTAATTATTTTGATGGAAATCATAATATACTTTCCAGCTAGTTCTAATGACACAGAACGTAGATACTGTATATGTGAATATCGCATAATACGAGATTCTATAATGGAGCTGAGGTAACTATTGATTTATTGAATTTCCAAAAGCCAGATCATGAAAATGAAAAATTTATGGTGTTACTGAGCTGATGTTTATGATACTAGAAGCTTCTGCGGCTCGTTAAAACTCTTTATAGTCGACTCATCGTATGACTCGTTTTCATGCGATAATAGAGCGCTACGACTTTCATAGCCTCAGCTTGCATATATGAACATCAGGTTAGCAGAAGAATTTCAGGACCATTATAAAGAAATAAACTGGCTAGATTATGCGAATCTGCGCCCGTGGGTTTAAGACGCTCACAGGTCTTCAAAGGTGCCGCAGACACGTTCATAAATCCTGAAGGAATAGGAATTATGACACCCGCGAGGGTGTCGTTGCATCTTTATTATTCCAATCAAGTGGACCATCAGTATTTTATCCGATCACTTCTTAATTTTTTTTTACTTCCGTAGTAAATTATAATTATATCTGTACAGATCCAGGCTGGTTCGGTTGGTTGTATATTTCAATAAATTCATAATGATATAACATGTTTAACATATTAGCGAAATAAAATAGAATCAATTGCATTTCTGAAATTGTACAGTGTAAATAAATTAATTCTGAGAAATTCAAATATATTCTACATTTTATGAATAACATTTTTTAACGTGGTCTTCGAGTACACACGAGAAAATAAATTAACGCTAATTAAAAAATGAAGAATAATTCAAAAAGCATAAGGGCCAGCGTAAGGGATAAAGATGCCTATAAAATGTCAAGTGACTCGAAGAATGGACTTCACTTTTATGAGCAGTAGTTGCGACGGTCTTGCATACTTAAAACTCGATCCTGAATTACATCGCTGATGAAGTGAAGACATGTGAACAGAAGGGGGGGGGGGGGGTGGAGCAGGATCTTTCATGTATGCCATAAACCAGGTAATACGTTAGAATAATAAATGAATGTATATTTCAACCAACTCTACATAAAAACATGTTACAACTAATGAAGGCAAAAAAGTTATACTGCTTTTGGTTTTTGATAAAAACTTATAATTTATTATAATATTATAGATTTTTGTTTTTCACATCATTCGAGGAAATATGATTTTCAATCAATGATTTGTACTCCATATGTCTTCAATTATGGAAAATTGTAAAGTTATTTGAAAAATAAGTAAGCTTATTGGTCTGGTTGTGCTCCAATAATGATGAACGTCATGGATTGTGAATTTTATTGTTACGATGAAACTAAATGATATGGTTGTGATTACCGCTCGTTGAGGGTACAACAACTATAATACTCGGGCCTCTGGCGTCTCTCATATCAGTAACAACACCACGGTCACTGAATCTTACTTTATGCCTATACTAACGGAGTAAGTAAGTACCATACAGCTTTTATACCTGAGGCGGGCTCTCTTGGTTGCGTCAGACCATTCCTATGCAATGTCTCATGACAGATTTTATTATTAGTCTGGATCAGCAGGATTCTTCTAGCCAAAATAAAACTGTATAGCCAGATCATAAATAATTTAATCGGCACAATTTAATGAACCGTTTATTGCAGTTCCTGCGATTGCTTTTCCTCCGTGACACACGAGGTAGAATTAATTATTTTTTTATATCTTTGTAAAAAAATTATTTTATTGAATAGATGGTGTCTTAAGAATAATTATGTTTATAATTTTACACTAAAGTTTTATTCATTGCAATAAATATATTTCTCGAAAATTTCGGACGAATCGTTGAATCCATCAGATTGGAACGTAAAATGAGGATCCAAAGAAAAGTGAAAAAGTATGAATTTGAGAAGCTTATCAATTTTTTTACTTAAAATACATATATGTGAAATTAATTGTTGATTACGATCTCAATACAGAATGTCACCGTGTAGTGAGAATTTTGTATTAGATGTTTAGAGAAGTTAATGATTTATGAAACTGCAACTGACTTATTCACTAAAATTATAGTACACTCTGTTCATACAACTATACGCACAAAAATTCTAAAAAACGAATGGCTAAAATTGGAGACTCCTAGCAAACTTCCAATTTGATTAGGATACTTGCGATGTTAGAAGAAGCTGCACTTTGTAATGTCACAGTTTAAGTACGACAAACTACAAAAAAAGAATGTGAGACTCGATTAAAATATGCCATTCGCAGAGGAATTTTAATTTGTAGCAATTCTGCAACGTCGCTGAGATGCTTGAAATTTGTTCATGACGAAAGTATGTTCGCCAGGTGGCAAAGCACGAAACAATCAACCCACAGCGAAAGTGTATCTCTCAAATATATATCAGAGTAATACTTTTAGGTAACACTCTTTATGAATATATTAGCGGAAAATACCAACTGCACTAAGCTTTTTGAACACCCTTTAGTCACCAACAGGAGACATATCTATGGTCCGTATTCATATTCAGTGCTTGAGACGGGGCGTAGTCTTGAAGACCCTAGATATAGTAATAATAACACACGGTAGAGAATGCCTTAAGATCGTGCAAAGACTGCAAATATTTTACAAGCGGAATTTGGCTTAACTACCGACCGGTAGTGATTGAATATACTGCGCACTTCCCACCGCTCACTCGGACGTAGATTAACAGGCTATCGGTCCATAAGCATTGGTGGCAAAGAGCCGATAAATAGACTACCGGCTGGTAAAGTTTTAATATAGTGCGTTATTTACTTAATTTCAAAAAATTTCAAAAGCTGAAAATATATAATTGGTAGTGAAAGCTAATAAAATTAGTAGTCTAATTACTCAAGGTCTAAAATCACACAGTAATAACAATAAATAAACTATCAGTTTAACGTGCTACTTTGAATTTCATCAATTATATATTATGGTTGTGTAACTGTGTTTGCTGGGATCCACATAAAACTCGCGCAGAACTTATATATCGTGATCTTTAGAAACTACAAACGGTATGTCCAATGCAATGCTTATAGGAAGTCGGGATTTCCACTTGGGATCTGAATGCTGCTTCTAGGTTATTTTCCTTGTTTCGGACATTCGGCTTATCCTAGATGAACTTGACGGTGACTTCTCTGGTACATCCCTGCAATCGGCTTGCGTTTGCCGGGTAGAGACATACGTTTTATTCTAGAACCTGTTCATTGTCAAATATGAATCCCGAATGCCACAAATCCTATATTATTTATTTATATATATATGATTTAATCCTTTACAAGCTCATGCACAATACCTTCCTTATAATGCGTCATGATCTTACATAGCTGTAGTTTACTTTGATCTCAACTCAACTACTCTGTACTACGACCGGTTTGATATTGAACGCCTATTATCCAGTGAATGAAATTTCATTTTCTTAACCTTTAAACCCTACCGAGGGGTGTGAGATACCCCAGACGTTACAATAAAAAGACCATTTATATGGACCATAATAAAAATACGTCATGATTGTATAGAAAATTAATATTGTTGAACTTCAAATTGATGTATTGTACCTCCTAATGGTTCCACAAATGAAGCTCTAATTATGAAATCTCATCGTTTTGTTTGTCATTTGACCAGTGGAAAAACCAAATCTGAACTGTACAATATCGCTGAATAGTAATAGTGATTTTTAAAATATGAATAGGGTTTAAGGATTAATGTAAAATTACAAGCATATAAATGCTTACATAACATAATATTCTGGTACTATTTCTTAAGCGTTTAAACTATGATAAAGCATTGTAATATGAACCTTGTATCATAGTACTGATACGCATTTTACATGTTGCACTTATAATGCAAGGAGAAATTACATTTGTATAGGAAGTACTGTTACAGCTGAATTTCAAAAGACAGGAAACGAGTATCTTCGTGAATGTACGCATAAGTAGTTTGTAAGATTGATTGCATCGTGGCTGGGTGTGGCATGTGTAGAGTGTCTATGGCGTATACCAGTGCATTTGTCTAATATTGTATATAAAATCTTCCTCATTCGTACCTCATCGTATCTTCTCAAGATTTTTTTTAAAGAATCTTTGGTACCGTAATATCCTCGATTGTTCATGCCCACGAGTTTTGAAGGAGTAGCATGTTATACAGTATTATCATAAAGAAGAAAGATGCAACTTAAACCATACATTTTAACGATTTTCATGTTAGAAATCAAATAAACAATTTTATTCTAACGCACAGAAACTTAACATTATCTTTTAATTATTTAATATCATATCGATACCGTAAATGGCAATTCAAGCTCCATTTCATTCATTCTATCTTCAAGATCACGCGGCAAAAAAATATTCCACTCGTGTGATCTAAATTTGCAAGCCGACAATCCAAATTACTTACAGCGAGGCGCAGCCGTAGCAAGAAGATTAGTTCTGTCATATAAATTTCAGATCGTTCATCACGTTTAATCTTGCAACGTGAAGTTTGTGTGTATACACGATTAAACGGTGAAGGACACTATAACTCGTAGCGACGCAGAGAGGGCATGCAATAAAATGAACGATAACACCTTAAATGTTGAAAGCGAAATATTTTTTGCAAAGAATAGTACCGTATATCTTGACGGCGCATTGAGGTCCTGACCCGAGAATGCGTGTATACTTGGGGATCATACCCTATACACTTGGTTGGTACCTGTGGGTTCGACTGAAGTCGCTTTCGAGACTTCCAGTACAAAATATCGAATAATCTGATTGAATATCTCTGTAAGAAATGTAAAATAAAAATTCAATAGTCATATGTGAGTACAGGCCGTACGAATACATGTACCATTTATAATGGCAGGGCCTGCTGTTTAAACGTGTCTAACTGGCCATAGATTTGAAGTATATGTTGAAGAAAAAAATGAGTTAGAAATAAAAATAAAAACTTCTAAATAGGCAGAGCAGCGTAAGGGTCAGTGAATATAAATAACGATGGCCACACGATAATCATTATGTAAAGCATGAACTTGGTGAATGATTGATTCACGCAAGTTGGTCTTAACCGCAGCCTAAGTGGAGCACATACCATCTCCTTCATCGGCAACATAAATGCTTTCCGGGCAGGACTGTGTTCGAGCGATGCAGCATATGCTGAACATAGCTCGCATAGCGGGTGGTGCTCGGTAACTGGAGCACTTAAGAATTCACAAGGCGCAAAGAGCTTACGATCGGGTGAAAGTGGTAAAGGTCGCGTTGTAACTTCATTTTTAAGAGTCTCTGTCGTGTGTTAGCACTGCATTCTAGAATGATTTGCGTGCTTTCCGGTCGCGCGAATATTTCTTTTTATTGCTAGTGTAGGTGCGAATTGCACCTGGACACAGTTTTGTCGTTTGATCTCATTGCCCTATACAAATCATACAAAAAATAATAAAATGGGATATCCACATTGTATCGGTCAGTGTAGCTATGGGAAAATCCACTGTATGTGGATCGTAAATTTCTCACACCAAAACTCATAAACGTCATTCGACTTCTAGTTACTGCGGTGCGATGCTATGTTTCAGGACTTTATTAAAACGCAGCTGAGCAGTTTCAAAACACCCAGTATATCTTATAAGTCTATGTATTTACTAGATTTTATGACCATCACACGCACATTCAATTTCACTTCGTACCTATTTATGAATATATATTTTGTAGTGCCGTCGTTCTGGTCGATCATGGTGCTACATACATAAACTATAAACCTTCTGAAACTGTAAACCCTGTTCCCTGCATTCATGGAAAACAGTAGCATACCTATATTACTTTATTTAACGATCCCATCCGTTCCTATATAAACACATGTAAACAATTGTACATCAAAGCCGTGAATTTAACATAAGGATTATTATACAAAAGTACTTTGAATTTGTAGAACGGACTCGAGGTAACTTGGGACTTAGCAGGCCAGTAGGATTCGATCTCAGCCACCACAGGACCACTAAGGCCCAAATCACCCCTAGCTGAACGTAACAGTTCTTCCTGGAATATAGTCAGAATTGGATAGCGATAGTCAGAGTACTAAATAAATAAATATATAGAAGTTTATGCTTTTTAAGACAACGGTATAAACGTTAACATTTACTTATTCAACGTGCAAATCGTGACTTTTTGTGTCAATAAGTGAATTAATAATCTATGGCCTGTTAAAGCTGAGATTGAGAAATAAATGATAACAAAGTAGCTAACTTGTGATATATATCGACATTATTGGATTAGCTCGTAACGTTAAAGCTATCACGATTCAAACAAAGTCGCAAAATAGTACAGATGTTTTGCTAAACTTAATCTTAATTCAATTTAATTCAACATAAAATCAATCCTTATGATGCCTTGCGTATTAAATAACCACTTGCAGTATCTATAATTGTCATAACATGCCTTGAATCATTACTTTGCACCAGAGCTATTAACATACGTTATGGCGCTGTCAACCAGGTTAATAACTATTTACGCTTACACTGTGCATGCTTGTGTAAGTTAACATCATTGCTAGCCATTAATTGGTATTTTAATATTAAAGCGGATTTCCTGCAAGGTAATACTAAGTCTAGCAACCTTTTTTTAAGCGTTTTTATGCATCATCGTTATTTTATTCATCTTTATAAAGTTGTTATATGAATTGTTGGGCATATACCGAATCACAAATATGTTTTCTAGCACAATATTTTTGTGGCTTCTGTAAATTGGTTTCAGAAATATCTCTGTAAGGATTTTCTTTTTTCTATAATACTTTACTTGAATATTGTCTACTAAGTATATAGGGTAAGGCTACTAAACGCACCAACTGAATTTGGTTTCTGTGGCGAAGTCAGTTTCAGGTGGTGCGTTTTAGTTCCCTAGCATTTTATCAAGAGACTCTGTCGAGTCTCGCGCGAAGTACAGGCAGCCGGCAGGATGGTATCTTTTTATATACAAACTTATTTGAAAGTATTGTATCAACTGAAGTTAGTCTGGGCTTTTGATTTCAATGGTAGAATCACTTTCACGTGATGCAGTACTCCTCAGTAATCCTGTCTATGTCTTGTCGATCTATAAGGAATATTTGCTCTTATTTTCAGTAATTAATGAATTCTTGCTGAATTGAATCTCTCTTCCGTAAAACTTTCTGTAACTATGGTTTTATATTCCGGGTTCTTTTATACCATTGAATTGGAATATTTTTACAACTACAGGAGGTACGGAATTCTCCAGCCCAAAATGCGGGTACATATTTTATAAGTTGAAATTACAGTAAATGTTATTTGAGGGTAGGCTAGAAACGCTGTATCACAAATTTAGAAGCACAATATTGTAAACACATGAAATAATTAACAACGGATTGTTATGCAAAAGTGTCGTCCTAGTATGTCGATACAAGCTTAACATCTATTTACAATGGAATTTATTACACTACAAATTTTCTGAGGATTCTACTGAATTTCAGTAATTGTGTAATTAATTCGTTACACTGTCTTTTCATGTGATGTCACTTCTGTGCTTTCATCCTTTTGTTTTAGAGTATCCAACTGTTTTGGGCGAACCAACAATAGCACACAGATGAAATAAATACTTTCAATCTTCTATATTATCTTGTAATGTAAAATGCGTTGTTACCTATTTCATGCGTCGTTCAATATTTTGCTTATAATTGTTAAAGGCGTTCATAGCTAACCTTCATACGACCTTTTTTTTTTTATTTTTACTTTTATAATATTCTCAAGCAGTTTTGCGCGTTACACCTCGAACACCATGTATAAAAAAATTATCATAATTTTCAAAGCGTCAGAATAACGTTATCTGAGATTAACGTTTCAATAATTCGGATCTATTATTTTTAATAATACTTATAAAAATTCTTCCAAACGACTTAAACTTGCATAAAAGCCTATTTTCACGTTATGCCATTTTCATACCTGGTACCTATTTTGAGACTGTCTCTAGTACTTCAATTCTAATGCTTACTTCGTGAGTAATGTTTGTTTAACGAGAAAACGATCGTTCATTTTCATCAAGGAACTCGGGTTCACCATAATTTACTAAGATTGATATAACGTTATAATATATGGTTCCTTCGTTGAAATATTCAGAATACCAAACGTATAATATGAATAGTCGTTACACAGCATTCAACAAAGAACCATTAACGTCTTGCTCTATGTTATAAATTGACTGATTAACTGCACCTCTTGTAGAATCATTCGCGAAACGATCGTGATTTAACAAAACCATTCGACTGTATACCCACATATGTATTTGTCATGAATATAGATGCATGGATGCCGCTTAATCAATCGCAGTAGTCATATAAGATTAACAAACAAAAGTAACGATGTTATCAATTCGCAGTGTACAAATTGCGTATGAAAATCGTAAAATAAAAAAGACAAATAACGTTATTAATAACTTCAACTCCTCAGCACTGAACGTAATGGTAGAGGACTATTGGACGTATCTAATAAAGCTATTATTTATCTGGATAAGTGTCGAAATTAAGAACATAATTTGCAAAAATGTACCTTATTTCATTAAAATAACAATCTCCCTCTGAAGCATTTAATATATCACAATGCTTTAAATCGGTTACAAATGAAACTAACTTCGTACGTTTGGTGTTCAAATTCCATCCAGCCCGTTTGCTAAATACTGGTAGCACGTTTTGATCGACAACGTACGTATCCAATGAGCATTTACCAGCATAAAATATACAGTAATACTGTGATCTTACGTAGGGCAAATCAGATACATAAGGGGTGTCCCGACAGAAGTACTATTTGCCAATAGTGCGTACGGAAGCGTAAAAGGAAAGTGTATCAGGAGCGAGTGTCCTGCACGCGAATTGCGTCTGATACACCCGTTAGATTCTGGCGTGCATAAAATGGCACCAGACAAGTACCTCGTAGACCACCTCTGGCATCCAGCTGGGTGTGTAAGTTGGACGGACAGTCGTTAAACGCTTCCGACAGATCTGAATGCTGGACAGGTAAGCACGATGGCTTAGGAAGGCCGCCGTACATCCTGCCATTTGCGTTTTGCGTCTTGGCCTCTTGTTTCTTGCTTCTTACCTCTTGGAACTTGTATTTTGCATCAAAATGAAGTGCGTTTACGCGCTTACCCAACGTGTGCGCAGTGCGTGACAAGCGTATGAGTGCGGCGAGGTATCACACGACAAGAGTCTTAGAAAGAACATTCAAAATCTGCTTGATCGAAGCAGGTCGGAGCGGATGAAGTCTGAATGATCTTAGGCACGCGGTCCATTACCAGAATAAGAGTAAAGGAAGATCCTGAATGGCATTGAACTTGAGAGGTTCGAAGAAAACTCGTAATATTTACTCCGATGCAACATTACACACGATTCGATATACATGACAGGGAATTGGCCGTAAGCTTTCATAACAGTGATCTGAGCAAAGTGGGCCTGGTTGATTGCTCGAATCATTCACAGGTTTCTTCATCGGCAGTAGATTGATAGGTTGGTATATGAGTATGCGCTTGCACGTCCGATATTTGTAGGGTGCCTAGATAAGATAACACCTAATCACTTCCATCTCGAAGCTACTGCTACGCGGACTGACCTATCATTAGCTTGCGATTATTCAACGCCGCATCTACGGCAAAGCGAATACATTGCTAATTAACCTATTTCAACGAATAATTGCGACGCGCGCGGCTAGCCAGTCAGTAAGCCATACCATGCAGATCCTATCTGCGTGAGAACGCATCCGTAGAAGCGTGAGCGCGTGCGAGAGTGTGCTCGCGGCAGCCAGCCTGCCAGCCAAACCGGCCGGCCAATCAACCGCCAACCCAGTCAGCTAACCAACTCACATGCAGACTCTTTAAATGTGTTTTCAGGCAACGTGCTTTGCAATCTTTGTTGAAAACTTTCGATTGTTATCATGGTCCCATCGGCAAAAGGAATGCGATGGGCAGGTCAGGATCAGAGTTCGAGTAGGACTCGAGGCTCCAGCTAGATCAGATATTTGTGCGATTCTGGATAGGCATTCAAGCCTTGCTTGTTGCTTTCGCCAAGCAGTGATCGCAAATCGAGAATCGGGAATTTTGTGGTATAGACTATAATCTCTCTTTATCTAATATTTATAAATCAGCCGGCAGGGGTTCTACACCGGTTTATGCGCAGTTTTATATACGAAGGTATAATAATAAAAATTCATGTTGCACCGAACAACTGGATTTATGCGTTTTTAATTGTTATTTTAAGGGAACTGCGGAGCAACTGGCTAGCTCTTCTTGTAGCTGAAGAATCTGCAAATTTTTTTATTTTTTGCGTATGAAAGGTTATTGAACACAAAACTTAAGTGAGTACAACGTAAGGTGTATTAGACTAATGAGAGCATGACCATAAGCTGCAAATAATATCGATGCGTTCGTATTAGTCCTATACCTTATGGTATGCTCACAAAAGTTTTGGGTGCAATCGCGTTAACTACTAGACAGGAAGTTACAGTGCACTCGGAAATAATTTTTGCGAATAATTTTTTTGTTTCGCAATGTATTAATATGAAAGTGTGATCTAGGTGATTGTAGAAATTATTGCCTAAAGTTTGAATCACCTATGAATCTCACGATAAGGAATCGAATTGAAAAATGAAAAAAATTGATTAATTAATTATTTACTGTATAAGAAAAGTAAAACTAATACAAGTGCAAAAACGAACGTTTACGTAAGTAACAATTCATTGAGATTCTATAAAATTGTACTGGGTGTTGGTAAGGAAGTTTTGCTGCAAAGTATATGAAATTTTACTGTGGCAGAATATTTATTCTATTTTAGCCGTTACCAACGATTTTTACTCCTTTTTTGATAATATTTGAAAGGATTGACAACACTTTTTAGTGTGCTAGGTAGTTATACCCGTATTATTTAAAAGCATAATAATCTTTAGCTGATTTTCTGTGTCTACCGATCTTTAATTATCTACCGATTTTTTTCTCTGTGTACGATGACCTATCAAATTGAAAAACATCATTATCCATTTTCTACTCTTACTGAGAACTTTATTTCAGTGATTATGGGTATACGCATATTGGTTTATCGCAATAGTTTATAAAAAATGTTTTCTGTGTGTACTCAAAATTCGCTGAAAATATACTTTTTAAGAAAAAAAAATATTTTTCATTAAGTAAACTATCGAGGAACGGGCAACACAGAATGTGCGGGATATTCAATATAACGAAAACACTCGTCAGTCTCCCTAACTATAATTTCCGTTGCACGATGTAACTTGGATGTGTATTTTCATACAGAATTAAGATATTAGTTTATCAAGGTATCGTCCATATAAATCGCGATGGATTATTTCGAACGCACGAGACTGTACAAATAATTATATGCAATCGCGAATCAATAAGTAGATACATGTAATACGAATATAGATAGGTACATAGCAATTGTCTACGACCGGTCTACCAGGTTGTGCGGTGTTTGCGACTTTACTGGCAAGTTGTATTTTATTACGTGTTATCCATGCCTCCCACAGATGGTCGTTCAATGCGTTGGAATTTAGATTTAGTAATAACTAGTTATTGGAATGATAATTAGTTGGATAGGTATAAACAATTCGAAAACTTATCGCGCATCTTTTCTGTGTGAAACCTAGACTTGAAATTTCTGGTATTGACTGTCCGTAGATCATAAAGTCGAATTTTTTCGAGAATTGCTACAAATTTTAGCACTAGATCGCCAATCGGAAATGGTATCTGGATACGAAGAGTCGTAATTTGCCCGTATTATTACGGAGATGGTTTTTCTTTGAATTTGAGCGCCAGAGTAAAGATTTGGATTTACGGTGGATGCACGAGCAAACAAGAAGAGATGTATGTATTTGCAGTTCGACTTACGATTTCTCTATCGAATACGTGAATAAAATATTTGAGGCAAGAATATTTTATTTCTTTTATTTTCAACTCAATAGACTAGGTTCTAATTTCTTTTTTCTTTTTTTTTTCCATAGAACAGCTGATGGACCCTGTAAAATTGAATTCAGGTTCAAGGTCCACTTCACCCATTAACGCCCAATCGATTAGAGGGTGGTCGATCGGTTATTTTATTTGGGAACCAAACAAAAACAAAGGAATATTGACTTAGAATGTGTTACGCAGAGTTCTGACGCCTCTACTTTTCGAAATAGAGATATATTTACAAAACTTTTTAACCTAATACTAAATATGGTTACCCGAAGTGGATGAAAAATTAATCTATGAACAGCAATTGTAATGGTTTGCTTGAACAATTCTTGACAAAAATGAACTAAACTGAGTGTTTAATATTTTTTAGATATTAATGAATTCAATGTTTATATTACATGCACTATTTTCAATGGAATTTACTCAATGTTATGGTCAAAAATTTAAACAGCACGTTAAAAATGTGCTATTATCATTTTTTAAATGTTCGTAAAACTTATTTTAAGTAAAGACTTCTTCTCTACTTATTTGGAACGTAAGTTCTAGTTTTATAAAACAAAATAATATTTTCTAATTCACATACTGTGACTAATGAGCTAAAAATACAATATCAATTTTATTATAAGATATAAATAATTAGGAAAAACATCATGCTGGATTATGTTAAGATATTTCGTAGTTTCGACCTCAAAATTAAATCTAGTGACATGAAAAAAATAAAATAGTTTGGTTTACAATCGTCAAGAATTTAACCTTTTTTATTACGTGATCAAATATAAATGGCTATAATTAGTATTGGGTTAGCAAATTTTGTAAAATGGACCTCAATTTCAGAAAAAGGAAGATTCAAAACTTTAAAAATTTATTCTAACTGAATCTTCCTTCGTTTTTATTTATTTCGCAGGCAAAAACATCAATCGATCATCCTATAGTCGATTGGGCATTAAAGGTTTAAGTAGACTTTTCAAAGTTTAGGTATTATATAATTAAACTTGTGGTAATTCTAGGTTCTTCTAGGGCTAACGGTGTACAACAATATATTATATAAAGGTTTTTCAAATATCGACAAAAAGTTCGCGAAACATACATGCTTCTTGAATTTTTCACTATTCATCTGCAAATATTGCGGCATCAGTTCAAAAATACATACAGTCATTGAAAAAACCATAGGCCGCTCTGTCGTCCCGTGAGACAAGTAATTATATCATTTTCATAAATACATGGGATTTTTTACTGTAATTCAAGTTAATTGTTGCACGCACCGAATTTTGAAAACGCTAGTTATATTTTTAGAACGCGTGCGTCAAACGTACGAACAGTTCGGAAAATAAATAAGAGATCTAGCATTGATACTAATCAATATTCGCCGACCGAATGAAAAATCTGTTTTCCGGTGGTTATAAGAATTTATTTAGCGTGTTATATTGCAATAATCTCTTCGTATTCCGAAGATTACAAATCCCACGGTTTTATTACTTCGTAGAGTCAAATTAAATGAGCTTGTTACGCGATATATCTCTAGTGGGAATTCATAACCGGTATTTCATCGTACCAGTTGACAGGAAAGTATTCGAGTTAAATGAGAATCAGTATAATAATGCTCTAGATCATAAAATACTATATTAAATCGATTCACTTCGATTGTGGGAATTATTAAACGCAATGTCTTATTCAACGAATGACTTCATTCTTACGAAGATATTTCAATTCTGGAATTCTTTATGAAACTCTACGGGTTTTTTCTTTCAAGACAACCGTTGTCTTTTGAATCATTTAATTTGATTAGGTGTTCGAATCACTCGGAGAGTGTGAATTAAAAACTTTTTACTGCGTCAACCTGTTATCCACATATAAAATACGTGTGTGTATCGCGTTTGAGTGCGTACCAACACATATGCTCTCCTACGATTTCGGATGAAATATTGAACTGAAATCTATCAGGATATAAATCAATAAACAAAATAAATTTACAAATACAGATAGCACGATATATTTCCAAGCGGTCTATTTTTCAGAATTCGAAATGGCGCATGTCATAAAATGAATTTCTTTTATGGCCGTTGACTAATTGATCGTGATTCCTTTTAAATCTGTTAAATTCCCATATGTTAAATGATTTAGCATTTTTTGGATATATGGTCTTATAAAATTTACTTTAATATTAATGTTCGTTGTCGCGAAAATATAGCGATACCTATACTTTTGTTTCGTACAAATTATATTATGTAAGATCATTTTTTTCTTCGAACCAATCAAGAGTATCGATTTAATAGCATAGCTGAACATTTCTAGTAATACGACAAGATTAATGATTCAAATAATGTATCCCATAATTTATACATATAGATAATATAAATATATCAATATTTAGCACAAAATAGGAAGCGTTGATGGTAAATAAATATGTTTAATATTTTCATCTCTATTTCGATATATCTCGATAACAGTATTAATTCATTTTTAAAAATTCGTGTAAGTCTGAAGGTTGATGTAGACTTTGGATAATCTGAAAAGGGAGCAAGCTTTTTTTTTTTCATTTAACTAACGAAGTTAGCTACGATAATGTCTCAGGGGAATCGTTGCTCTACGACATACCAATTATGAAACGAGCAGACACGTCGTGCCGACCTGCTTGTTACTTATTACTGTATTGACAAGAAGTCAGCTACATCGAAGGTATAAATACACGGTTATTAATAATTAAAGGGAAAACGGCAAGTCATGTTGTATCTCCTTGACCGATCTTATGATATAGAATTATTTGACGTTGCAAATTTTTGCTGTTTGATACGCTCCGATTCTGATCTACAATTACAAAATGTTTTCTAGACTATTTTGCAATTATTTAAAAACAATTACCACCGCGCACTTAATGTCCGCCCGTGTAAGGACTACAGTATACTCGTTGCTTGAAATAAGATGCGGGTAGTGTAACGAATATTATTTGAATTGTTGTAAATTTTTTAAATGAATATTGCATAAATAAATGCACGTGGGTATTGCATAACAAACAGCAAGTTATAATAAGATATGAAATAATTTTCTATTTTCCATTGACAGAACATTTACACAAAATTCAATAATAATGTTTCATAAAATTCTTCTTAATCGTGTATTTAGTTGATTGCGTCACTATATTGAAGATAAACTTATGTTTAAGGTTTCGATGTTGTACCGCCTATAGAAATACAAACTTAGTATTGCGAAAAATATTTTTTTTATCAAATAAGTACTCTAACAAGATTTAATTAAGAGTAATAATGGTATTATTATTCTTCCGCATTCGGTGACGAATCTCAATGTTGTATAAGAGTATAGACACGATAAAATAACTATTTCAACGATCGCGTGAGAGAAATACTAATACGTAAAATTTGCAAAATATTGTCGAATAAAAAGAAATAAATATTAAGCAAACAATTGCAAACAGATAGTGTTGCTATAGTAATGCTCAATGAAATTTCCTACTTAACCAGATCGATAAAATATATCTTCTTCCATCTTCCTTCCATCTTCCACGTGAAATGCAAGCATAATTTTAAAGTCGTAACAAGAACGGACCTACGGTCCATCATTGGCTCACCTTGGTTATCTGCAAGTTCGTACCATTCGCCATTTTCCCACGGCGACCTTGTCGCGAGGGAGCCAAGGTCAAGGGCAGGGCGCACCCAAGCGTGCAGAGTCCACACTCGAAAAACCGCCACGAGAAAACCGGCCGCCTTAGGTTAACACGGATCGCGCGGGTAAAAGTAACGCGTGAATCGTAGACTCGTTCTGTCATCGACCCACGCTATTTCGTCTTTCGCGCACTACGTCCGACGTTGCCCTACATACGTGCGGGGAGCGCTCTATTTTTGCAAACGACGCACTCCACTGACACACACGCGTTAACGCACCTAAGCATGCACGCATGCACGCACGCGCTTACGCACATGTGCACTTACGCACGTTCCCCTCGCTTGCGAAACGAGGGCCGATGTAAAGGGTTAAGAGAAATCGATGGAGCTACGCAGCCACCCTTTTTTGGAGTCGGGGTTCAGCAGATTTGCATATATTCAACACCCTCTGGCCACACCCTTCGCTTACCCTCAGCCAGGTAGCCTATCGTGGCCTTGCAAAGGACCTACGCCAAGGGGCGCGAATGGGACGAACGAGGGTAGTCGGCCAGTGAGATCGTTCCGCGGGTTGGGCTTCGTCGGTATACGGAGGGTCTCCAAATTTGCACGTTCCCGTCCCCCTTCCCCGTCAATGCTGGATATACGGGACCTGGGATAAAAAGGGAGAGGACTTCAGTTTTGCGAATGAGTCACGCGCCACTATGGCGGCTCATGGTTACCCCCTGTTTCTTCATGTCCCCGTCGCTACCCCTCCTCGTCTAGCCATCACCCGTTTTTGCAAGCCACGCGTTGCGAATTGGGGATCAAGGATTATTCTTCGAAGGGGATCACAACACGTCATCTGCAATCTTACCGCGCAGGAGCCTCTCTCCTTTGGTTCGAGTCTGCATCCAGCTGCGCACGGCTCGCTCCTTTGAACTGCGATTGCGTGGCTTCGGCTATCGTGGCCCAAAGACCGGATACACTTCCAACCTATGGACCGTGCAGATTCCTGTTCATTGTCACTTCTTCGTCCATCGGCTTTCTTAGAATGGACACTGGTGTCCACTAATATGGCTGTTAGCGTTGCTACCGTTGAAATTTCCTTTTTGTTCTTTACTTAACTCGTGTTAACTAGAAGCTTTTTTCCGATCGCTCTAAAATTTCACCTCGCTCATCGTTCCGGACGATGGACGATCCGATGCGGTCTTAACATTGGGCGATGGTCCAATTAAATGTTCTAATTAAAAAAAATGTTCAGGAGCAACGACGTACACGGCTTCCCAACCGCTCGGAGATATCATCACTTGATTGGTCAGCCGTAAACTAGTAGTTGCGTGACAAGGTGTCAAGACGCGTGTCATCGATGAGGGTTTCAGGGTGCGACCTTCTCGGAATCCTCAGAATCTATTATCGAGTCCCACGTGAAAAATGATAGTGTATATATACCGACTTAGAAATTAGTTTTTCACGATCGTATTAAGCAAAGAAAGGAATAGTAATATTTTGCATAATTAAATCTGAATTTTCATCCCTTTTCCAGTTACTACGTCAATGAGCTCTCGTGTTTCCGTCTCGTATATCATGAAGTACTCGGACATCTTAGCACACTCATTAAAGCTGTACGACACGGCGTCGTACATGGAAGGCAAACCGGTCGAACGATACCTATGTACATTCCTATATATAAAATATATGCATCAGTGGCTGACCGAATTTATGTGAAACAAATGAGTACATATATTGGATTTGGTTGAGTGCCTTTCGTTCATGTGAATTTATTCTATTTAATCGAGCGTTGCCCGATCTCGTGAGGACTTTACTTACATATGTAACATGGCAACCGTGCTACCGTCTTCGATTTGACTAGAGACACGGACATCATCAGGTATCGATCAGCCCGAGGAAGTTTTCCAGTTAATTGGATCGTCCACCTTCGCTCAGCTTGTTCCTTAGTTATTGGCCCGATGACGCCCTCGGACAATAATTATAATAATCAGATAATTATGTATGGTAACATTCAGTTTCCAATGGAGCCCACCTCGACATCTTCCTTCCAAATCGGGCTAACTCGTTCACAATATAATTCCGAATGGTTATCGAAGGCGTAAGATTCTAAGGGTCGACGCAGTTGGTGATGATGGAACAAAATGCCCACAGCTATCGTCAAGTTCTCAAACTTTAAGGCTGACGATTTGCTCCGTGTTACGTAACGATCCTTTTAGACACACCGCGACATATTTTCTGCACCGTCTTCCGGGGCGTCCTTTCACTCGTCTGGAATCTCATTAAAGTGGGCTGAGAGTTTTTGTATGTCGTGCGGAAAAAATACAATATCTTACGTCATGAATTTCTCATTACGACATAGGTACGTAGTCTTATATAGCTACGGCAAATTAGATGGGACGGAAAAAGTTTGCGGTTTTCCATAGAATAGATACAGTGTTCGTACTTATAGTTCTATCGGTGATCAATGAAGTTTCACGAAGCTACACAACTTCACGCGGGAACGCAGTGATTGCACAAAAAGTCCATTAATCGCTTCTTTACCTCCAGTTGAAAGGAACACGTTTTAGCTACGTCATTCTTTCGCGTCGCGCAACAGTTTACGCCAACTTCTCAAGCTGATCTACGGATAATGAGATACATCATGACGATAAAACGCCTCAGATCTAGCACTCTCTTTGAAACGTGTGAAAATCTATTCGATAGGCTTCAACGTAGCGTTATGCTAAAGTGTTACAATCAATTTAATTGTCATCGCGAACATCGTCCGAACGTGCTTTGTATAATATTCGAACAGTGTTACCTCCACAAACGAGATAAATCTCATAACGTTTTATCGTTAGATCTCGCAGTGGGATTCACGAGAAAATTGGATCGTACTAGCTTCTCGATTTCAAATGACTCGAGACTCGGTAGAGTGAATCAGTGATGGCAGGCAATTCTAACGTGTCGTTCGCGTGTCGATCGTTTTGATCTGTTTTGCGGCGTGATAAACGGGCCGGATAAGAAAGGTAGGCAGATGAGCCTAGCGGGATGTCCCGGGTGATTTAACGTACGGACTCACGGGTGGCACTCCTCTATCAAGCGAAGAGCACTCATTCGCTTAATCATCGTATCGTCCTTCTTCGTAGAACGGTCCTTTATTAAATAAGTCTTCTGGACGAGCTTACATTAAGCCTTTCCCTCCCTGGGTGACATGCAATTACCGTCTCCCGGTATCAGCATACCTACTATCTGCCTACATCTCGTTCAGATCGAAGCGATCATTGTGAACAGCAGCAGCAGCAGCAGCAACAGGAGAGAATATTCTAGAAGTCGACGTTAAAGGTATCGTAAAAATGACATAAACTTTCAAATATATTTCACGTCAATGCATTGTGAATACCTCGCATTTGGATGCTCGATAGCATAGATATTATATACTTCTATATATGATAGACACCATTATATGCTTGGGATCCATTGCCTTTTTGCATTTTTTTTATTTCCTGTTTTGCAACGTAAAAGACGAGGACAACGAGCCAGATAGTAGCACGCTTAAATGCGCTAAGCGTACGAATGGTTCGCGCATAAATACCTGCGCGCATAAGATGACTCGCGCACAACGTGCGCATCGCATCGAATCCCAGTTTAAGTTACATATGGGGATCTTGAGTGACACACGAAACGGTGGAACGTGGGATCGAAGCGGTGACCACGGCAGGAGGCGCCTTGAATGGAGACCATTAACTTCAAACGTATATTATTCAAGCCATTCAGACACGAGGAAATCGTCGCTGCTCTGCATAAGGATGGACAACGGAGGACGCCGAGCGACTGGAGCGCCGCAGAATGACGGCGCGGGGTGAAGAACGCGGAGAACTCGGCGAACACTCCCTGACAAGAGCTTGAAGTACTACCGACTGCCTACTTATGAATTTAAACGATATATACATATGTATCGTCCATTACTGTCTCCTGTCAAGCTACCGTCACGCAGACCTTAGACGTCAGCTGCATGTCACCCCTCTAAGAGTCTAAGAGGGACGAATTCAAAATAAGTAATGAAACCCAAAGAAGGCTGGTATTTTCTTTTTTTTTTCTTCAAAATATCCATCGTTGAATTACATTATACGAATTTAAATATTTGAGCTAATTTGAAAACACTCAAAACCGATTTCGACTGACTGATACCAATGATTGTCTCACAAACCGGTCGCCGTCGCACGTGCGCACCTTTTGGAGCTGCTGCTTTTAAATTTAGACACGGCCTCCTTATTCGCTATCTTCTCGCAGATCGAGTAAACGTTCAACTTTGACCTTTTAAGTGATCGTTAATATAATGTACTCTCCCACTCTATCCCAATTATGTGTAACTAGATAGTCGTATTATTGTTTTAATTATACAAAATCAGAATCCTGATGCAGTGATCTTCTCAAAATATTGACACAGTATCCGAAGAGATTTTGAAAGAGGTTAGTAATGCGAAGAAACAATGGTAGAGACAAACTTTACTTGTTCCGCAACGCTCGTTAAGAATACGGAATCGTTCAATCGGACGGTGCTATTGCAGACTCTATATTTGCCCACGGCATGGAGTGAGTATGGTCAAGCGAACGAATTATCATGGTAATCACAAAACAGTAGCCGCTGGTACCGGAGGTCAGAGCGATGACACTAGATTGCCATAGCGGACCAGAGGTGGACAGTACATTATGCAACTATACCAGCGAGGATCCATTCTTACTAGTAACGTCGCGGCGATACTATAGTCAATCCGTGGCAGAAATGTGAGGGAGTTAAAAATTCTTTTATATTGAGTCATAGGAAAGCATGGCTTCCCTAAGACAGAATTTTATCGTCTATAAACTGTATATATGGCTCCACTCCTATATCAGATGGCGAATGACGTAATCTACGAACATAATAGAAAATAGACTGCTTCTCAATAGTTTATATCGATTCTACTTATACCAATTGTAGAATGAATGCTCTTTTCGGGCTTCGTTAATCAACATTACATTTCTGAGTGCCTTTACTTTTCTATTCAAATCCTGCATCGAGAGCATCCTGACTCCTGAGGCATATTTGCACGTACTCTTTTGTTTCTGTGAGATGATGGAATGTAAGTTGAGTTACATGGACAGAGAACCACTGTCTACCGGGTGGTGCTCAGAAGATAAGAAAGTCGTGATGCTGGGGAGTGCTCACCACGCCGCACCGCGCAGATACACATCTCGTATGCTCCGAATTAATAAATAATAATGCAATATTGTTGCGAGCCGCCTCGACCTACCGGTCAACTGCCGCGTACCTTCGGACTCCTATGGTAGATTCCTGGTTGCACGTTCGATATCATCCTGAGGAATGCTATGCTCAGAATAACGAGGACTGAAGGTAAATTAGGAGTGGCCACAGGAATCAGCAAACACGTCTTTCTGGAAAGAAGCAGTCGAGCAATCCTTCCTACTGTGGTACCGATCGGTCCACGTTTTTCGGGTCGATCATCTTTTGCACTAAAGTAGCGGATTTACGGACGGCTTCCGTATGCGAAAAACTTTTCTCACGTTCGTCCGACGTTGCTGTCGTAACCGAGAGGAGCTTTTCTCGCTTGTGGTTAACCTGCGCTTAGAACTTTTTCAAATTACCCACTTCCAAGTTCTAACTTCTTGGTTAGACGCATGCTCGTCGTGCATGTCAAATGTCAGCCAGACTAAGATAGGGATCGCTGGCCAGAGACGTCCTAGAGAACTAGGGACACGGAACCACTCATTACGCCGTGTACGCTCGAAGCGTTCGGTGCACTCTATGCAGCACTCTTAACTGCGCTTTGTTATATGCTACGAAGTGGAATGGAGTAGAGTGCTCCGAACAGCAACGGACCTGCATTCCGCAACTGCCCGATCAAAGTCACTGAGTAAAACTGATGCTGAACAACTGTAATACTTCTCCGAGGCCCCCGAGAGATATTGGCACGATAGATCAGAGACGATCGAGTGCAGGAACATTCCAACCTGGGAAGACGCATCCTAAATTCATTGCATGACTTACATTCCGATTATTAAAACGATACGCGTGCTGATCGTGCGACGATACTAATCGTTTTAGACACAAAGCACAGTGATACGGAGGCACAGAAAGTGCAGAAACTATCATGAATCTAGGGTCGCTATTATTATGTGTATCGTGCTGCGATTCGGTATGATTCGAATAATCGCAAAGTGCAAAAGGCGTAGGCATATTCGCTTGCGCAAGTTCATTACAATTAGCCTGCGATCCTTCATAGATTTTTTGCCGATCTTTCACCACCAGCTGGTACCCCCGAGCATCGGAAAAGGTCACGCAATGTTCTCACCCAGTGAAAGCACACGCGAAAACATGCGTTAATCTAGAGGGTGTTCGGAAAATAATTATTACCCATTGCTTTTTAAATTTCCCCAGTATAACAGCTTAGATCACCTGAGCCAGCAGCCGATGTAAGACATTTTGGACATGGGACCAGTTGATCGGTTGAAAAGGTGTTTCCCGCGCCACGGTATCTCCTTCAGGGCACATAGAATATTTCCGTTTATTCTCTTGTGTATTTTCGAGACATCCTGTACAGCGTGACGCATAAATCAGATCACGGCAGTGTAAAGCCCACGTAGTCCCTGGCTTTATTCAGCGACGTCATAGGCGCGGAAGGTGCGGAAGGCGCTGGTTCTTGGTTTCTGTTGGCTGGTGGTTCAGGTACGTGGCTCTCTCGCAACTGGCCGTGGGTTGGGTCGACGGGTCCGCACCTGCAGTTCTCCCGACACCTGTAAAAATTCAATGAACACTTTCCAGGATTTGATTTCGTCGTTATTGCGTCATATTCATTTATGCGCTTATGCCGTGAGTGACTACAGGCCAGCGACGATGCCTTATTACATAGTAAACTCTAGCACCGTTCCAGGAATGGACTTGCGATAGCTGCGAAGGTAATATCAAGGCCGTTCTGTGGTGTCCGAGGCAATGGCCGCCGATCACGAGTCAATCAGGACACCCTCGCAATACCATATCCTTCTCAACTTCACCCACCCGTTTCAACCGTTACACTCGGTTGAATCATTTCACGGAATCTTTAATCACAGCGGTACGTTGCGTATTTCGAAATTCTGAACATCTAAAGGCCATTCGTGAAGATGAGATTTAAAATTTTTTATCGTAACTTGTGACAGGTTTATTAATTCACACGTAGATCGGAACGATAAGAATATATAAATGCATGTAACTAATATTTACCGAAAAGCTCATGAATATGAAACAGCAAAATGGACGATGTCTATACTGTCCAAATCGTTCACAAATATATAACAAGAATCCCTGTGATTCGGCCGTCTGAAATGTAGAGCACTACGTGCAGCAAACTATTTGTATCGGCTCTATATTCTTGTACGACTGTTTCATTACAATACCGATCCGTAACCCACGCGACTACTTCGAAGCTCTTCACGTATTCCATATTTTATTCACTCTTTGTCTATTCCGTAAGGATACTCGCGGTACAATGTATCACGAGAGATCTCTTCTCTCTCGTATCGAAGGTATTCATCCTCGAGCAAAGGCAAATCGCTATATACGTATATCTACGTGGTCGTGGTCGTCTGCCTTCCAACGTTAAATTTTATACTTGGAAGATTCTTTGGCTCGATAAAGAGGCGAGAAAGCGTGGTACCCAGGACAAGATTCGCTCAGGGAATAGCAGAAGCCTGTTTTCTGGACGCTTGGATGGAAGGGGATTTCAGGGGATACTCGTCAGACAGGACGAGGTCCTAGACGGATTAAAGATGCACGCACGAAGGCGAGCTACTAGTATGTTTTTAACGTGTCAGCCTCTTGGCTGATATCTTTAATGCTACCAACCTAACTGCTAGACGGAAATAGTCGTTTTATCGTGTGCGGCTTCTGTTCCTTAAGCAGCTTTCGAAGTGTCTGACCAAGGTTGAAGAGGATCCTTAAGGTAAGCTCGGTAGCTTCAATGTGATTGACTTTAATTACATAGGTACATTGCTGATTACCATTATACAATCTAGACGGAGCGACAGACTAGGTTTTGTTTTATATCAAGAATTCAAAATAGATTTTTATTCACGGTATATGCTTCGACTATGACGGTATGCATACATGACTAAAATCGTGTGCGCGCTGGTAGTCGCAGCATCCTGAATTCTCTCTCCATCTTCCTGCTGGTCTCTCTCTCTCTCTCTCTCTCTCTCTCTCTCTCTCTCTCTCTCTCTCTCTCTCTCTCTCTCTCTCTCTCTCAGTC